>BSBM01000290.1:5472500-5615000 GCA_027924585.1 Larix kaempferi | reverse complement strand
CTTTTACAACATTACTTTGTTGGTCTGGTAACATCCATGGAAGTGAGTTGATATTAATTTGCTCTCCGTTGCTATGAAATTGAATGACGTCTTTCATTGCATGGTTGCTATCTTGAATGTCTTTGCAAATTTTGACAATTTTTTCTTTGTCACTCCTTCCATCCAATATTCGCCATAATGTTTCAGTCACATTCTTTCCGATATGCATTGTATTGAATAGATGAGCAATTTGTAGGTGCTCATAGTAGGGAAACCTACTAAATTGTCTAGGATAACTTTTCATTCCTCGTGGAAGCCCATTAATGCCTTCATGATCACATGAACAACAATCATGAAATTACATAAATCAATGTCAATTACAGTAAAAAACACACAATATTAAAAAATACAATATAACATAACATATACGATGATTCATTATATGTACCTTGACGATTTCTATTATATTGCAACTTCCATAGGTGAGGTGTCATTCTTTGCGGTTTTAATGCAGTCTCTTGCTTGCCATTGAACAAATGTTTTTCGGTAGTTCGATACCTGTGATTCTTAGAGAGGAAGTGCCTATACTCATCAAACACCTCCTTTCCTAAGCTTTTTGAATGACGAGATTTGATCTTAGGACCACAAACTGGACATGCAAATTTCCCCTTTGTTTGAAGACTTACATAAAGAGATGGAATATCTATGTCAATTATAATTATATACAAAATCACTGGATTATTTAGAAAAAAATGTGTGCGTAGTATATTAACTAGTAGTTCGTAAAATTAAATGCAAATAAAGTGGAACTTATAATTACATACCACAAAAATGGATTAACCCTGGGGCATCATGTATTGTCCATACAAGCATTGCATGGAATTGAAATTGCCTTTTTCGTATTGGTCTAGATACGTCATACATAGTGATGCCATTCCATAACTTCAATAGCTCGTAAATAAGAGGTTCGATATATACATTCATATCTTTGACTTGGTACTTACCCAATTGTTTTGAACATATAAAAAATGTAATTATGAGACGTACCATTTAGATTATATATATGAAACCATATTGCACAATAGAAAAACATTAAATATATATGACATTATGCGACAAATATACGGCAAATGAGATACCACTACATTAAAAAAAAACTGCAGGGTTCGTACCTGGAATAATCATTGACAACATTATGTGCTCCCTCTTTATTGTCAACCATGGAGGAATGTTGTTGTTGATAACAAAAATAAGCCACACCGAGTAAATAGATCTCATCTCTGCAAATGGATTGACACCATCTATTGCCAAATAAATCCTAATATTACGAGGTTCTTCTTTAAAGTGAGGCCATTTTTCCTCCATATCTCTAAATGCAGACCCATTTGCAGGTATCTGAATAATGTCGTCTTGACTTCTGTTCCATGCATGGTAATCCATAAGCTGCTCTATGTTTTTGCACCTGAACAGTTGTTGCAAACGTGGAATAATGGGAATATAATGTATAACATTGCGAGGCACGTTTTTAGTTACTTGATCTGTGCGATATCTACTGATATGACATTTAGGACATTCTGTTGCAAATTCATGCTGATTGTAATATAGAACATGGCCATCGGGGCATGCATGAATTGCTTCATACTGCATTCCAGTTTCTTTCATGATGGAAGATAAATCTCGATATGTGCGAGGTAAAATATTTGACGGTAGTAACAAATATTCACCTATCATGCTACAACAAATTAAAATAAAAATCTAGTTAATATAATATAGAAATAATATTAATGAAACAAATTCCATCTGTAATAATTTGACTTATATATGAATTAACAATAAAATACACAATCATATATATTTTGTGATGGAATATATTACATACCTTAACATCCATGTGACTGATATGTTTAAAAGACCATTCATAACCTTCAAGTTCATTATCAACAATATAGCAGAGAGAAGATTTGTCTTGGAGCCCTCATAAAGGGGTTTGTATGCCTTATCAAGAAGAGGTATATCATGAATATCATCAAAATGTTCATCGTTTTCATGATCATGATCATGATCATCAACATCCATTCCAACATCAAATGAATCATGGATCAAATTATTTGTAACTTCATCTTCAACTATGTTATCAGTATGATCATCTTCTTCAATGTGATCATTAACTTGTTCTCCATTAATATTCATAGCTTCCGGTACTTGTTCTAGAAGCACTTCCTCCGGATGAAGTGCCCTAGGATGTCTTTCCTTTATTATTACATGAAACCATCAATAGATAAAAGTTAATATAAGAAATTCAAACGCAAAATGTAAACATTTATGTGATGCATTTAAAATGTAACAAATTTTGTACTGTTGGGATGAAAAGAACAACGACCAATTGTACTGTTGGTCAAATAGGTGCATCCAAACTATCCAAGAGACATAATAATTGACCCAATTACTAAGCAAAGCTACTCAAATATAACCCAAAATTTATCATATTGTACTCCACTAAGGTAAGATAAATGATGCTATGGTAATTTCTATAGAGAAAATATAAGAGAAATTACAACATGCCAATATAGTCGTTATTTCTATTATCATGATTGAAAGTGTCACAAATCTAGAGAGTTAAGTGCTTTCCCCGGTGAGTGGGTTAGTCTCACTAACAAACAAATAAATGAGTTATTTTACTATACCCTAGATTCAACATGGACAAAAGAAAAAAAATATTATAATAAATATTTAATATTAAAATAATATTTATTGTCCATGTTAGTCCCCATCTATTGAAACCACGATCAATACATAAATTTACAAAAGCAGTCAAAATAAAAACATATATAATGCAAAACTTACAAATGGATGGTATTCATGTCCCCCCTCAGCGTGTCAATGCTCCCTACAATGTTTTTTGGCTGTTGTGATCAAAATTCTTCTCCTCTTAAAGCCCCTGCATTGACTACATGGACAATAGAATTTCCCATCACCCCTTCTTTCAACTCCTTCCCACAATCTAGCAAGCAATTGTCGATTTTGTTCGTCTGGATCAGGAATATTGCTAGTTGACATTTTCTCGTAAAGAGCTTGAATGAATATTATCGATCTTAGAAAATGAAGCTCCACACTTCGCTCGCTTGAATCACAAAAGCAATGGAAATAATGAAAAAAAGTCCACCAAAAAACAGTTCGCCGAATAAAAAAACTTCTGCAAACCGTTGCTTGTATAGCAAACATGTCGGAATGTTTCAATATTTATAAGTTTTAAAAGTCATCCTGCCATCGGATATCCGACGCCTTGAACATAGTTACCGTTGGAGATTTGATGTCAGATTTCCGACATCCTCGGGTGGTATAGCTTGGCGTCGGATATCCGACATCCTAAGGCTTAATATGATGTCGGATATCCACAGAGCCATCGGATATCCCAGGGGCCTCGTCGGATATCCGCATATCCGTCGAATATCTGATGTCTCCTTCTATCAATTTTAAAAAAATCATCAAATTTTGAAATTTTTAAGGTGAAATCCGACGACACAGTCCTTTTTCATTGGAAGTCGTCGGATTTTGGGTCCAAATCCACTAGTGATTGTTTTACACCTCTTAGGGTGTTTTATAAAAACCACTCTTTGAATCCTGATGTGGAACCTCTCTAAACTTTACATTTCCAGAGCATTACTATCCGGAAAAAAAAAAAAAAAAAAAAAAAAAAAAAAAAAAAAAAAAAAAAAAAAAAAAAAAAAAAAAAAAAAAAAAAAAAAAAAAAAAAAAAACAAACTAAAAAACTTCACCGGAAAAAAAAAAAAAAAACTTCACCGGATTCTGAAGCTTTAGTTTATAAACCGGTTTCTACCAGAATTGTAGAATCTGATAAGGTTGTTGATCTACCACTGTCGTCTGATGACCACATTGGGGCACTTAGAGTTGTGAATCCCATTTCGGAGGGTGATTAATGACAATTATCTCTATAAATGTTAGGGGTTCGGGGAAGGTCTCTAGGGTTAGGGCCTTAACCGAATTTTTTCAGTCTACTAACTTAGGTATTATTCTGTTACAAGAAACCACGTGTGAAGATTTGTGTGCTTTGTTTAAACTGGTCAGTTGTCTACCTGGGTGGGAGTTTTCAGCCATTAGCTCCACTGGTCTGTCAGGTGGGCTACTTGTAGGGTGGAATCCTCTCTGCTACAAGTTTCGTTCATTTCGTAAAAAATGGGGTATTCTTTTGGATGGTTGGAGTGACCTCTTAAACAAGAAGCTACCCATTATAAATTGCTATGGTCCCTATAAATATAAGGGTTTGTTATGGGAATTTATTAAGCAATATGGTCTTCTTGATATTTATAATTTGATCATCGCAAGTGATCTAAATTTTACGATGTCAACATCAGAGATATGGGGTTCATCTGCTAGAATGGATGAGATGGCAGATTATTTTTCAGAGATGTTGTGCTCCTATGGTTTAGTGGGAATTCGACCGATGACTCTAGTTCCTACCTGGACAAATGCGAGGAAGGGAGTGGAAGGTATACAAAAAAGATTGGACATATTTCTTGCTAAGTCTTCACTACTTCAACACTTTCTACGGTACAGGTCCTAGGTGGGTGAAGCTAAATTTTCTGATCATTGGTCGATCTTTTTACAACTGGATGATGCTAAATTCTTGCCAAAGTTTCCTTTCAAATTCAACAGCTCATGGTTAAAGAATGATGAATTATGTTTTCTTATTTGGCATTTCTGGACTAATTTTGTTAATGATGAAAACATGAATCCAATGGATTTGCTTGTTTTTAAATTAAGGAAATTAAAAGATATTGTTACTAAATGGACTAAAAAGAAGAATACTAAGTTGGAGGACCATATCCAAGCCCTACATATTAGGAATTTGAGCCAGCATATGTGTGAAAGTCACTTCACTCTACTGAAGGATCTGGAGCATAGGAAGGATCAGATCCTTCAATGAGAGGAAATGGAATGGAGATTAAAAAGTTGGGCCCTTTGGATTGGCTTAGGTGACAAAACTACGATTTTTTTTCATTAGTTTTCTTCTGACCGGAGAAATTTCAATACTATCTGGGAACTGTTAGATGATAGAGGAAATAAAATTAATGATCAAGAAAATTTGCAGTCATCTGCTAAATGCTTTTTTAGTAAAATATTTTCAAACACTGGTTAGTGTGATTTAAAAGCACAGTTCAATACTGTTAGATTGTTCCCAAAAAACTTTTACGAACAAGATGCGGTTGACCTGGGAAGATAGGTTACCTTGTTAGAGATTGAAGAAACACTAAAGATTTTTGCCAAAGAAAAAAGCCCAGGGCCTGATGGCTGGACAGTTGAATTATTTCTGCATTTTTTCGATATCATGGGTTCAGACTTGCTGAATATGGTTGAATTCTGTCAAACCGAGGGTTTCATTTCTGGGGCCCTCAACTCTACTTTTATCACTCTGGTTCCAAAGTGCAACAAACCAAAGTATTTTGGGGATTTTAGACCAATTGCCTTGTACAATTTGGCCTATAATCTCATTACCAAGATCATTTTAGTTCGTATGAATCCAGCTCTTTCCAAGCATATATCTTTTGAGCAATTTGGTTTCCTCGAATATCGTCAAATTCTTGACGTTGTTGGTATCTCTCAGGAATTAATTCATTCGATTAAGAAGCGGAAGTTGAAGGCGTTGTTACTCAAAATGGACCTGGAGAAAGCATACGACAAAGTTGATTGGGTGTACTTGAGATTGATCCTTATACAAATTGGAATCACTCCTTTGGTTTTAAACTTAATTATGGCTTGTCTGTCTACAGAAAATTTTGTGGTTTTGATTAACGGTGCTTCTTCTGGATTTTTCAAGAGTATTAGAGGAATTCGGCAAGGTTGTCCTTTGTCTCCACTTTTATTTATTTTAGTTATTGAAGGGCTGAGTAGATTGATCAATAGATCCAAGTCAGAGGGTAAAATTAAAGGTATCAAATTTGGTTCTGATTTATCACTTTCACATATTCATTTTGTAGATGATGTTTTGTTAGCAGGTTTGGATTCTATTGATGAATGGCTAAACTATAAAGATATCATCAAGATTTTTTGTGATGCTTTTGCGATGTTGGTGAGCTCCACCAAATCTAGTTTCTACCACTTTAGGACTATGGAGCCTAATCTTGATGTGTTAAAAGAAATATTGCCGAACAATTTTTGTAATTTGGAGAAAGGGTTCAAATACTTGTGGTTCTTCCTAAAGCCTAATGATTACAGGATTAAAGACTGGGATTGGCTCCTGACAAAGGTGAATTGTAGAATAAATCAATGGTATTTTAGACTTCTATTGGTGGGAGGCAGACTCATGTTGTTGAAGGTTGTTCTGACAGGGATCCCTGTCTACTGGATGTCACTTTTAAAAGTTTCAGGTTCAATCTTAAACACACTAAGGAGAATTTTCTTCAACTTCCTTTGGAATGGAGTAAAGATCACTGGATTTTTATCATGGCTGGTTGGGAACAATTATCTATGCCAGAAAGCTGTGCAGGATGGGGGCATCAAAAACTTATTCACCTTTAGTTGCGCCTTAAGACTTAAAATTTTCTGGAGGAGCTTATTTGGTTCCACTCGCTGGTCCAAAGTACTTAATTTTGGTTAAGTATATCATAGGAGATATTCTAAATTGGATCAGGGATAAAAAAAAAAAAAAAGAACTAGAGGAACTTCTACTTTTTGGGGGGTTTCATTAAGGTGTATAACTGGATGGCAAAAGAGCTTATTTGGAGGGTCGGTAATGGAGCATCGATTTCAGTTGGAATTGACCCGTTTGTGGGTATGGAAGACAAATACATTATGTCTGAGGATATCATTCTTTATATAAAACACTGTGGCCTGTATACTCTAAATATAATCAAGAAAACAAGGAATAGGTTTGAGCACAGTTCTTACTGGTTTTCGCTAACATAATCTGCATCTTAATTCTTAAAATACCGATGTAAGTGACAGCTTAATCGTTTATGCAAAAATTCCGTTTGAGCTTTGCCTTTAAAGAAGTTTTTTATTTCTACAAATACAGAGAACACCTTTTATGCTCCTCGGTTCGATTTCCCATCTGCTACACATTTTGAAAAGACTGAAATATCTTCATCTTTCAAGTTTGGAGTCATCAATGCCCACAACACTTACTTCCTCGGCCATGAATTTATTAGTTGTCTTACTGTGCATTAATAGTTTGAAAGTCTGCTAAATTATTTATTTGCAACCTTGATATATGTGGTTTATAAATATCAATCTTGAGTAGCAGGTTCTAAGTCTGATTCTTGTGGAGCACGTAAAATAAATTCACAAACATAGAGAAGTCTCTAAACTTGATATTTTATATTTTATATAATGAAATTGATCACGGTTGATTACCATGCACAATGTTACTACACGTGGATGTATATAACAATAGTTTATTTTTTTAATGAATTAGTTAGTTTGTGTCAAATTTGATTAGAATTTTTTCATGGGTGGAATTTTAGATATTAATTATTAATCATTATTAATTTTAATTATTATTTATTATTGCTGTAAAATGTCAAAGTATAATATAATATAATTATAAAATTTTGCAAAATAACGATTCCACCAAATATTTTAATCTTTGATAAATGTCAAATTTATAAAACATATAACCTTCTGGGATGGATGGTTATATTCGAGAGTAACGAGAGATCTCATCTACCTTGCACCATGATCATGCCTTCGGCCAAACCATAGTTAATCTCCTAGTCGGTCTCGTCGGTGCCTATATATGGAAAAGTCCCTCGACCTCTGACCGTCACATATTATCATCTTTGACAGAGCTAATATATTAATTATAACATTAATTACTATTATTTATTATTTATAATCGTAGTTACTAAATTATATATTAATTACTAGTTATGACACTAGTTAAAAGTTATCATACCCAATTTTTCATGTGTATAATAGTATTATAATATATTAATTATAATATTATAGAATATTATTTATAATATAATATTATTATATATTAGTTATAATATTAATCACTATTATTATTTATGGTTAGTATATTAATTTCACTTTCAATATTTAAGATAATTTTGGGCAACTTGTGAAATGGGTACACAAATTATATTATTAAGAAATTTCACCTATCTCCAAATTACATAATAAAGAATTGTCTTACATATGCACATGTTTTAATTTTTAAAACATTTTAAATGGCTAATACATGATGACATGGAATTCATGTTAGGGTTGGGTGGACCATTTTTTAACCAAATCTCCCTTAATTCTGAGTTTTATAATTTAAAATCTCAAAAATATGTAAATATCTTCCCCATTGAGACCATGGCTATGACTAGGTGCCTAATGTATAAGAACAAGATAAACAACATGGGATAACAAAGGCTTCTTAATATTGCTTCGAATTGTGTCAAGGAAAATTTTAAGGATCCATTATTTTCTTAAAGTGTAAAAACCTTGGTGAATCTTACTAATTCTAAAATTTCCAACCATAAAATGTTGGGCGATATTTTTCTAAAAAAATCATATTTCGAAGGGTTTTATATAGTTTACACACAAGCGATGTTTAGAGAAAAAGAAATTATCCCATGGAATATGGGAAAATCAATTTATAAAAAAAATGGAAATTGGCAAATCTTTTTTGAAAAAAAAAACCCAAAAATTAGCCCATGGGCTAAATTTCGCCCCTAAAAGTTTCTCTGACTCCTGTCAATCACCTATGGCTTAAGCGAGATAGGCATAAAGATGCCAAATATGGGCTAAATCACTGAGGAATCAAGGAAGAGATCAATTTGCATAATATTTAAAATATTATTACTACATCTAAATTTAAAGAGAAGTTGTGGTGCAATGAGAATTAGAGGAAAAGAGAAATTAAGACACTATAAGGAGGGGATCAACCTTAACCTAAAAGATCAAAATTATCTCTATGTTTTAACGAAGAAAATTAACATTGCTAAAATAAGAACAAAGTCTCACAAGTTCCATTGTGTGTAAAACATGGCGTTGGACAATTCCTAAATCTTTGTGGGAGAAAATAATTTGTTAGCTTTGTGACACTAAGTGGGTTGAAGATGAAAATCACGTTCTCATAAAATGTCATGCACACACCCACAGTAGGTTGCAATTTCAAATTATTTGTTATAATAATGACATTCCTAATATTTTTAACTCATCACAACTATGGTGATATATGAATGATTATCTTAACCGCCATCATCATTGTTATCATTGTAAACTTTTATCGATTAATAACATATTATTACTTTTCTTGTAACCATTTTGATTTTAATATTACCAATTCTATATATTTTATTTTAATATTTTTTTAAGAATAATATTTATTTAAACTTATGTTCTTATAACTTCTCATGTAGATTTACTTGATCTGGGGTTGAGAAAGAAGGTATAATTTGTATTGCGGTTATATTTTTTTTTTGAAGTAGAAAAAAAAGTAACTTGCTATTCAATATTGAATCAAAGTTACATCTGAGCATAATCCGATACATAAGCCCAAGTTCATAATAAAAATTCACATTGACTAATTCTGCCAGCCCAAAAAATCTACATCAAAATTATAACAACTTATAGAAAAAGCCTCAAAGCTTCCGTACATAGAAACGACCAGATTGCAAAACTAACTAGATAACCTGCTAATCCAAAATGTCGAGAGACAGTCCAAAAAGACAATATGTCCAATGACCAAGCCAATTAGAGAACTGATATAGACCCAAAGTCTATAATTCCACCATCAATTACTTCCTTGAAGTGCATGAAGCCATCCATTTCTCCAATGGCCTTTTTTGACAGCCTGCCAACTTCGTTGTTGAATTCCTATAGATATGCTCAAAAGTGATGTTAGGGAAATCCTGAATCAAATCCCTGGTTTGACGAATCCAATGATCCAATATAGTGATCTACAAAGCCATATGACCCTTGGACCATTCCACAATGACTTTCGAGTCCCAAAAAATCTACACATCCAATATACTTCTTTTCCAGGCAACCACTAATAACCCCAACAGAGAAAAACGCTCTGCTTTGGTATTGGTACCATCTCTGATACCCTTCTTCATCTTAATATGACGACCTTCTCTAATTCTAAGTATCATGGCAATACCACCCTTACCATTTTTTGTTTCTCCATCGAAATTTCCAGTAGGGATGGAAGTATTATGAGATGGTCAATCTAAGATCCTCTTTTTGGATTGCCTCTTATCCTTATTGCTAGCGAAAAATTGAAATATAATTTTGGAGCAAATGAAAGAAATGCTAGGAATCTTGTTACCAAAAATTAACTTGTTTTTTTATTTCCAAATTTCCCAAATAGTGTAGAGGGGGAGGTCTTTGAAATTGATATTTTTATTGTACCAGCTATGATTGCTGTTAGGAACCTGTGTCAACCCTTCTCTTTACTTTGTTAGTATATTGTTGTTGGACGCATATGCTTTGTAAGTCGTCCCGTAGCATTATATGTTCCATGGTATTGATCCATAGTTTGTATTAGCCCATAGTATTATATGTTCCATGGTATTGATCCATAGTATTAGACGCATCTGCTTTGTAATTTGTCCCATAGTATTATATGTTCCATGGTATGGATCCATAGTATTGGCGCATAGACTTAGTATATAAGTACATGTTGAGGCCAATGAAGGCATCCACGATTTATTTGTATTGAGCTTGCTCAAAGGAGGTTTCCCCCTCGAAGTGGCCCACGATCAATAAATCTCTTCTTTGTTCTTCTATTTCTGATATATCATGCATTTTAATCATTTAATTGTTGGAGGTTCCTCACATCTGGTATCAGAGCACTTTCTTGGGCTCGTTGGGTGGAATTTCTGCCAATTTTTTTTTCACATCTGTATTGTTCCTTTCAATTGCAGGTTCGGATCTGGGAATAATACCTATCCTCTTAACTATGGGAAGTACTTGGGAATAGACCTAAAAATCACTATGAGGAGTACCACAGGAACCCTGAAGTAGTTGTCCCATTGAGAGGACCTGCCAACGAAAAGGGAAACGACCCCTACCTGATTGACTAGTTCCCACTCGTGAGGTAAACCAAGAGCTTTCGTTTGTGGAAAAGTGGTTATCAGTTTTACCTGAGCCATGGAGTGAGGGATATTTCCCCGATACACAAGTTGTCAGACAACATTAGTGGCCGAGTGAATCCCCCGAAGCGTTAGGAAGCTGAGCATACCTGGGGTCCATATCTATTTCCAACTAATAAATCATAGATTACATCTATCAAGAACTGTTGCAGATCAATTCACTGACACCCCTGCAATCCCATTCTGCATATTCATTCCTGAGGACCCTATCCCAAATTCCACTTCCTGAAGCCAGAAATCCCACATCTATCTATTTTTAGGGTTTTCCATAACTTCTTCAATTTTCACCCAATCGCCTTCAAATTTTTCCACAATGTTCATTTATTATTTCTGCTTCTTCGTCCCTCTTTGAAAAATTTTCCCATTCTTTCACCCCGCTTATGAAATCCCCATTTCCTGCTTCCGTGTCCATCATAAAGTATCCAAAACCTAGTCAAACCCCAATTACCCATCAAAGTTTTTCCCAAATCTAAATTTTCCTTTACTAAAGAAGTTTTTGTTTTTGTTTTTCTACCCATTCACAAAAAAAAACTCCTGGTTATGGGTGTCACCTGCGTAGGAGAAAAAGTCACGGAGGAGGAACTTGCAACCCTCAAAACCAAACTCCAAGATCTGGATGAAAAATCTCTCATCCTCCATCTTCATCATTCAACCATGAATAATAAACAACAACCAGAATATTCTATAGACACTAGATTCTCTTCTTCCAACAATTTTCGTGGGTCGAAGATTGATTTTCCTCGCTTCAATGGTAATGATCCGACTGGATGGATATACCGGGCATAACAATATTTCAGTCTATATAATACTTTTGATGTCAACAAAGTTCCACTTCCATCCTTTCATTTGGAACATGAAGCCCTTCAATGGTACCGTTGGTACATCAAAGCTCATGACGAACCAAAATGGATAAATTTTTGCCAACTCCTTTTGCAAGGATTTGGTCCTTGTGCTTTTGATGACTTCAAAGGAGCACTCACTAAAATTCACCAAATTGGCACTGTGAGAGAGTATCAGATAGAATTTGAGAAACTAGCCAATCACATAGAAAGATTGTCTGATGAATTCTACAGGATTTTTTTTATCAGTGGTCTCAAGGATGCAATCCAATCAGAGGTTAAAATTTTATGTCCCAACACAATGATGGGAGTCCTAGGGTTGGCTAAGTTGGCAGAGGACAAGATCATAGCCCAACAACGCTCCAAATACACTTTTGTTCCATTCAGAAATATGTTTCCCACTACCTCCCATCACGCCAGCTCCTCAACCAACTCCTATCAAGCATTTGTCTGAGGCATAGATGTGGACACGTAGAGAAAAAGGTCTTTTTTATAATTGTGATGAGAAATTCACTCGGGGACATTGATGTGTTGAGCAAAATATCTATCTCTTGGATGTGGAGTCTCCGCCTGCCTCTGAACTTGGTGAAGAAGCTCAGATATAATCGGTGATCTGGTTGACATTCAGTAGCTACCTGTTGACCCTCCGTCTCAGGACGACCACCCAAAGATATCTCTCCATGCTTTAATCGGAGTCACCACCCCATAAACAATGTGGGTCAGGGGTTACTTCAAGAAGCTTCCTCTTACAATACTCATTGATTCTAGTAGCACTCATAACTTCATTGACCCCTGGATCACCAAACAAGATGATTGTTTTTCCCATCCTTACTCCAACTTTGAAGTCATGATTGCCAATGGGGGCACCTTACCTTACAAGGGGAAGTGTTGCAATGTGCGTATCTCTATGGGAGATTATAACCTACGCTCTGACACGTTTTCCTTGGCCTTTGGCGGATGTGATGTGGTTTTTGGCGCTCAATGGTTACGCACACTTGTCCCCATCTTATGGGATTTTGCTGAACATTGGATGCAGTTTTCAGTCAATGGGAAAAAAAACACATTGACAGGATTACAACCATGGTCTCTCTACATCATCAATTCACATCGCATGGAAAATATCCTTAAGAAGAATTCACATGTTGTCATCGCTCAGCTCCATTCAATTCAGATGCATCCATCAACGGTCTCCACTACTCCTTTGGATCTACAACAAATTTTAGATAGATATGCAGGTGTCTTTGCTAAACCAGTGGGATTGCCACCTTCAAGAGCCCTTTCTGGTAATAATTTAGCTGCCTCTACATATGAGAAGGAAATGATAGCTATTTGTCATGTAGTACAAAAGTGGCGGCCATACCTATTAGGGAATTATTTATGCATCAAGACTGATCACTAGAGTCTGAAATATTTCCTGGAACAACAGGTCTCCTCCCCAGCACAACATAAATGGGTTATAAAATGCATGGGTTATGACTATGAGATCACTTACAATAAGGGTAAGGACAATCTGGTGGCGGGTGCTCTTTCTCGCACATTTGATGACCAAGTTCTCTTTCATCTATTTCTATGTCTGTTCCAAATTGGTTGCAATCTGTTCAATAGGGCTATGTCAATGAATCCTCAATCTCTCAAATCATCCAACGGTTGGCCAACAACCCTTATGCTGTACCGCATTACTCTTGGGATGGTGCTTCCCTGAGATACAAGGGTCATTTGTTGCTTTCCTAGAGCACATATCTTCAACAGGTTGTCTTCTATGAACTCCATGCTTCTCCATCGGTAGGGCACTATGGGTTCCTCAAAACATATGAGTGGGCACATCGTAACTTCTTTTGGCAAGGAATGAAAAAGACAATTCAACATATGGTGGCTGAATGTCATACTTTCCAGCTCAACAAGGGTGAAACGACACTCCTTCCGAGATTACTCGAACCCTTTCCCATCCCTACATGGATTTGGATAGATATTTATATGGATTTCATTGAAGGGGTCCCTAAATCTGGAGGGAAGACAGTGATTTTGGTTTTGGTTGATCACCTCTCCAAATATAGTCATTTTTGTGCCCTCAACCATCCCTATACAACCTCCTCAGTCGCACAAATTTTCCTGGACCAGATCTTCTGTCTTCATGGAATCCCTTCTTCCATTATCTCGGCTCATGATGCAACTTTCACCAATCATTTTTGGAAAGAACTATTTCTCCACACTGGCACCAAACTGAAGATGAGTTTAGGGTATCACCCACTAACAGATGGTTAGACTGAAATTACCAATAAATTTTTGGAAACTTATCTTTGTTGCTTCACCTCCGAACAACAACATCAGTGGGAAAAGTGGCTCCCTATTGTTGAATGGTGGTACAATACCTCCTACCACACTACATCTAAAATGACTCCATATGAAGCAATCTATGGTTAGGCATCACCAGTTCTTCTTCCATACACCCCTAGCAGTTCACTAGTTCCAGAAGTTGACACGGTTCTTCAAAACCACGATTAGATTCTTCGCATTTTGCAGGACAATATTCACATGGAAAGAAATTGAATGAAACAACAAGCCGATCAACACCGTTCTGAGCGCACTTTTCAAGCAAGTGATATGGTTTTTCTTCGTCTACATCCTTGCAAGAAATCCTCCCTGAAACTCAAAGGGCGTCATAAGCTTTCTCCAAAGTTCTATGGGCCCTATAAGGTTCTTCAGAAGATTGGGTCCATTGCTTATTAATTGGAACATCCTCCTTCTTCCCGCATTCATCTAGTATTTCATGTCTCTTGTCTGAAGAAAGTTCTTGGCACCAAAATCAGAGGACAAACTATTTTACTAGAACTGGATAATGAAGGATCCATCCTTTTGGATCTAGAGGCCATCCTCAATAGGAACACTCGTCATCTTCGCTCTCGATCTATCACAGAGGTATTAATTCAATGGCACAGAATGCAATCAGAGGATGCTACATGGGAACCACTCCTTCATATTTAGCATCAATTTCCACATCTAAAGCTTTGAGGACAAATCTTTTTCTAAGGGGGGGGGGATGATAGGAACCCATGTCAACCCTTCTCTTTACTTTGTTAGTATATTGTTGTTGGACGCATATGCTTTGTAAGTCGTCCCGCAGTATTATATGTTCCATGGTATGGATCCATAGTTTGTATTATCCCATAGTATTATATGTTCCATGGTATTGATCCATAGTATTGGACACATATGCTTTGTAAGTCGTCCCGTAGTATTATATGTTCCATGGTATTGATCCATAGTATTGGCGCATAGACTTAGTACATAAGTACGTGTTGAGGCCAATGAAGGCATCCACTAGTTATTTTTATTGAGCTTGCTCAAAGCAGGTTGCCCCCTCGAAGTGGCCCGCGATCAATAAATCTCTTCTCTATTCTTCTATTTCTGATATATCGTGCATTTTCATCATTTAATTGTTGGAGGTTCCTCTCATCTATCTTGGAAATTGCCATTTCCCTAATAATCCTGTAAAGATATAAGATTGTTCAGCTCTGACCATATTAATTTTGAGAAATCGCACTGAACAAATAAATGAGAAGTTGATTCTAACTCCTCTCTACAAAGGTTGCATATTCCCAATCCTATGAACCCTTTCTTCTGCAAATTCTCCCACGTTAAAATTTTGTTTTCTAAACAAAGCCATACAAAGCATTTAATTTTTAATGGGACATTTCTCTTCCATAAAACCGAATCCCACCACTCCAGAGAGATTCTGATCTGATCATCGACAATAGTTTCATAAATATTTTTGGTCGAGACTATACCATTTTCATCTTTCCAGTTCCAAAAATCTATCCTCTTCATCAAGTATTCTAATAGCAGCCCTGCTGAGAAGGAGTATAAATTTATCCCATTCAATTGTTGAGTTTTCAGATAATCCCAAATCCACAACTTGAAGCCAATAAGAGGAGAAATTTTCATCGCCGTCACATCTACGGACCTGAGCCAACACTTGAATATCTACTGTAAAGATCAGATAAAAGTTCCTTCGAAAAGGAAAATCTTCCTTTATCGCCAACAAAAGGATCAATGCCCAGGAAAAATTGAATTCCTCTCTCGATTTTCCAAGAGATGTATTCACCGAGGATAAAAAAGAATTTTGAAATACATGCCATATTATAGAATCATTTGAAACCTTCTTTCCCAAAGATCTGAACCACTGGGCAATAGAGCATAGCTTAATATGTTTGACTTCCATAACTTTTGACCAAAGTTCAAAACTTCAGAACTTTTGTATTTCGGTTATAGGTTATGTTAGCTTGTGGAGAAGATCATAGTTTTTATGATATTTTGATATAAAGGGATACTATAACTGTGACTCTTAATGAATATTAAGGTTTTTTTCTTTTGAAAAAAAAATTCTCATGTACTTTTCCAATTTCTTTTTCCACAAAAAAAAAAATATGTTACTTGTTATTCCATAGGAATTAAAGATAGCTTATTTCAAGTACATCAAAAACTGAAACTTGTCACTGTTTCTGTCATATGTGGCAACATATCTCCAATACTTGCTAGTTGTTAGGTACAAAATAGTTCCACAAAATAATCCTTCACATCAAATGTTTTTATACAGTCTTCCATAAAAAAAGAACTAAATCCTGTTGTAAAAACTAAAATACCAAAAGGTCGCTACAAGAGAAAACAACTAGCTTAATAATCCATAAGAGATCCTCTAGCCACCACAAAAATGTCCATAATTTCTTCTTAAAACAAAAGACCTTAAGGAGAGCCAATTACTTTTTTTGATAATTTATCTTCTAGAACATTTGATTGCCGACATATATGGTTAAATCTCATAGCATTGAATGAGGCCTGTAGATTTCTAATCCTGGTGCACCAATGTTCCAAGACTACCACCTAGATACATGTCTTCCTCGCAGCCCAATCAACAATGACCCTAGAGTCCCCCAAAATATATAGAGACATAATATTTTTGTAAGATGAAAAATATAATAGTCCCCACAATGCCAATAGTTCTGTTATGGTATTAGAGCCAAATCCACAACCTATCCACAAGAGGAAACACTGTCTACTATCTAGTTGCAGCCACATCCCTCCACCACATTCACCCTATTGTGAGGCACCATCAAAGTGACCCACTTGGCAGTCCTTAGAAAATGAGATATTTAATATAGACTTTGGCACCTATTGTTTTTCCTTCTTAAAGTATTCCTTATAATAACACAAAATATTTGTACTGGCAACTAATACATTTGATGCAAGATCTTCAAAAATAATAATGTTTCAAGTTCTCCATATTCCCCAACTGATAAAAATTGGAAGTTCTTTATGTAGAGGACCAACAGTTTTATACCACAATTCCAAACTGTTTTCAAAGTTTAAAGGCTCCCAAATTGCAAACGAGTCATGACCTCATTTCAAATTTTCTATGAAAAACCACAATGTACAAAAATATGGTCTACTAATTAAGCATCCATAAAGCAGATACTACACATATTTGGACCACCTCTTCCATGTTTCATGAGATTATCCCATGTCATGATTTTATTTTCTAACCATAATCAAGTGAAACATTTTAACTTTAAAAGAAAATTCCATTTCCAAATTCTCTAAATTCTATGATACCACCATTTTCTTATAAAAATAAAATATATACTTTTTCAATTTCTATTATTTACTTTCTTAATTTCTATATTTAAAAAATAAAACTACTTAAATCAAATTCACTTTTATTAATAGAATTTTTCTAGTCCAAATAACGTACTACTAGGTTTTGAAATGGGTATGGATGTGAAAAATTATTATATAGATTTGAAATTAATTTATTAAGTTATGAAATGGGTATGGATGTGAAAATTATTATATAGATTTGAAATTTTGAATGGTGTTTTATTTGCTTGAGGTTTTTTGCTTGAATTTTATAAACCCGATTCTACGGACATGTGTCACGCTAAGTTACCTGACCTATCTCTATCTCTATTATTAAAATATTAAAAAAAATAAAAATATTCTTATTAATAAAATATCAACTTAAATTCATTTGCCTTTGGTTTATGAAGGTTTCCACGGTTACGTCTGATCTATGAAATTTGTTATTCAGGTTTTGTTTCCATCTATTTAAATTGATTTAAAAAAATTAGCATACTATAAGGCTTTAGCTTTTCATGTATGAGCTTGTAATATCGTGCAACAAACATTTGCCCAATTTATAATTTTAAATTATAATAATATTATTAATTAAATGTTTGTTTTGGATAATCAAATTAGTTCTAAATTAAGTGAATATGATCTTAAGGTTTATGGTTCAATATTTAACATGGGTTTATAGTGAGCACATTACTTAATTATTCCTAGGGTGTGGTAGGTAGTCGAAATGATTTTCCTTGGGGGATTACCAAGTTAAATGAGGTAAGAACTGGATGGATAATGTCAAAATGCACTGACGTTTAACGTAAACACACTCTATATTACAATACTTTCAAAGAAGCTCTATAAAGCATGATGCTATGTTATTCCCAAATATGTCAAAAAGCAGTGAGTAGTTATGCTAAAAAGTAATAATGGATTATCTGCTTTCTAGAGGCATGTTTTTGTATAAGTTATAGTAGAGTAGTTGAACTATTATATGGGTGCTCATGTTGTTTTAAGAGATATTCCGATCTGATTTTTACATCTGGATAGAATATTTACTGGATCAAAGTAGGACTAGCTTATATATGTAATTTTCTTTATGAAGGAGCTCAGGTAGTTTCCTTGATTCACTAATGAATAGCAGGAAACTCTTTTTTTTTTGGAAAAAAAAAAAGTAATAAATATGTATGAAAAAGGATGTCTTATACATTATATTGTAACCTTAAATTAGATTATTCTTATTAATCAAATGCCTCTCATGGGTAGTCAAATTGATTCTCCCATAAGTGATACCTTGCCAAACAACATCCATAGTTCAATACTTGTGACAGTCACAAAATTGACTAATCCCTCTGATGTGGCGAGTCACCAAATTGACCAATTCCTCTCATGTAATGAGTCACCAAATTGGTTCTCACATAAGGGGCTACCAATATAAATGTCCACAATGCAATGCTCATGAGGGAGGCCAATTATGAACATGTAGTTTGGTTATTCTTCAGTATACTAAAACTTATTAATTGGGCATGTCGAAAAACACTACCTACAAAACTAACAAAGTCCAAAATTTAATATTCACCATAATGATTCATAAACATATAATTAAATTAATAATTCGGAAGAATATTTTCCTTCCCACCCAAACTTAATTTTTTCAAATGGCCTACTAAACTCTTAACTAATATATATTATTATAATAACCCAAAACCTCGAAATTAAAAAAATCTAATTTATATTAAACACCCAACCAATTTTCCCACACGAAAAAGAAAAAAATTATAATTCAATTAAAAAAAACTTTGAAACATAAAAAGACATGGGGATTATTACCACGGCGTTCTTTCTGGTCCCTCCTTCAATGTCCTAACCTAATATATTGTTATAATAACCCGAGCCTTGTGTGAACAAAAAATGTCCTTACCTCAAAATGGGGAGAAGTGTCCAAAACTTCTGCGGTGAGATTTGCTGAAAAACTATATATATATATTATAAAAAATGAATTACAGCAATTATAATGTAGCATGAAGAAGCTTCTGGAACGTTTGGCCAGCTTGTCTAGGAAAAGCAATCACACTTGCGAATGGCAAGGCGACACGCGACTCACGCGAGATTTACGTTCCATTTGAAACACAACGTGGATTCTTCATATTTTTCCACGTGGTGAGAATAAAGTTGGTCATTTGCGATGACGGCTTGCAGTAGACAACTTATTTTCTCGAAACAGCGGCGAATTGCGTGTGGCACGAGTATGGCTTCCCGAACACTCTGCTCCCTCCATAAATATTATTCTGCCATTCATTCTCCGTTTTCGTTTGCCCCACGCAAGCATGCTCTCCTGAGTATATATATTCGTGGATGCTCTCTGCGGTTGTAAAGTTTCATACCTAGCAATCGTCAAATCTGCAAAAATGCCTGCCAGGGAGCCGCAGTTGGCTGAAAATGAAAAGCAGAACCAGACTCGTGGCAGCGGCCTCTGGCGCGTCTGTTCGCTGGAAGATATATGGAAGAAACTGCGATGGGAAAGGAGTCCAACTGCCTTGGAGGCCGAGGCCAAGGTCCTTGAATCGGAAAAAACGTTTTCAAGCTCCTTAAATGGCGATGGAAATGGGAATTTTTCGTCAGGAAATGGAGGGGAAGGCGGCCCCTGCGCCTTTCGGATGCCCGTGAATTATCCGAGGTATTCCAAGGCCGATTACGAATCGATGGCCGAGTGGAAGCTGGACAATCTTCTGCAACAATACGGTTTGCCGATCCGAGGCGATGTGGCGTTCAAGCATTAGAGAAATTTTGAGGTCAAAAAAGGGCCTCAAAACAAAGAAAATGTACTATAAAATACAACCAATCACATTCTAGTAGATGACATCATCCCCCTTGGTGAGGTGGCATTGCATGAGTTAAGAATGCTTATTTGTCAAATTTTCTATGGTGGATGAAAACACATAGTTAACCAAGGTAGTGGTGTAAGTACTTTTAAGTCATAAAGTAAAGTACTCATAATGATAGTCTTTTCATAAAATAATATTATTGTCATTTTCAAGTAAAGTACTCATAATGAATGTCTTTTCACACTTTCACATAAAATAATATTATTGTCATTTTCAAGTGAAGTACTCTTAATTCATAAAGAAAGTCCTTTCACATTTTTTTATAAAATAATATATTATCATTTTTATGCTTTTAATTTTAAATTATATATTCACTCCATTCTATTTAATAACATAATGTCAAATTAATAAAGAATAATAATAGATTTAATAAATAATAATAATAATAATGCAATGTGGATTATAATAATATTATTGACATTTTACATGTAAATAAATTCTCAATTAAATTACATTATTAAATTCATGAGAAAAGTATTAAATATAAAAAGTCAACATAAAATTTAAAAAAAGCTCTTAAAAATGTTTTTTATTATTTAATTTCATTTGCAAGTTCAAGACAAATAAATGTTAAAGGACAATACATTTTTGGGAATTTACAATGAATCTTAGTCACATCAATGTAGTCTTATTTTATTAATTTTATTTCTAGTGAATTTTGAAAAGTAACTCAACCATGGTTATTTATATTGTGCATAGAAAATAGTGTGGGAGGTGACTTGTCATATATACCTACCCCATAAAACCCCCAATTCATAATATTTTAATATATCTCATATTTTTGTAGTACATCTCTTAGGAGGCCCTATTTTGACCTCAAAATCTCTCTAATGCCGAGTTACGTCATGGGGGCCTTCCTCTGGCCTGACCAGCTTTGAATTAAATATCTGACAGTATATATAATGACTAGTATACATTCTGGGCTTCATTGCTTGATTTTGGATGAAGTTTTAAAGCTTTGTCTACGTTATATTGGGATATGGATAGGTTATATTTAGTTATGGATTGCTTCTGAGTATACGAGTTCATTGCCAGAACTCCTTTCATTCCAAATTGTATAGAGTTTATTACCAGATTGGGAGTTTGACTTTGAGTTTACTACGAGATAATTTATAGAGTTTACTCAGCTACAGCTACAGAGTTATTTTAAAAAACATGTGTAATGTGTGTAAAAGTGCAATTTCGTTCGTCCTTTTGCTTGGCGAAAATTTAGTTGGAATTTGGTGATATGAAATCTAAAAATATGGCGATTTGTGTTGATTAAATCGTTTTTCTAAACATTTAGATGAATTCAGCACCTTTGAAAAACCCCAAGGCATCCAAATTATGGAGAATTAATACTGTTATTTCAAATTCTAAAAATTCTATCCCAGATTTTGGTAAATTAGTGTCTGAAAATATGATTTTCTTGAGACTAAATCATAACAGTTTTAGACAACTTGATCTATGTATTATGTGAGAATGTTTATGAAACTGATTGCCATTTCTCATTCCATTCATTACACAGTCATTTTATTTAACAAATATGTTCATTGGAAAATGGATCAATTTAGAATGAGAGAAAAGTTTTTGTTATTGTGTAGAGAGTATGGTGAATCCAATGAAGATGACATAAAGTGATGTGAATTTTTTTAGGTCATTAAGAATTTTAATGAGATATGTAATAAAGCTCTCTATATTGAACTTAATATAGACATGGTGGAAAATTGATATTATGGGTTTTGAATTTATTTTATTTAAGTTATTAATGTTGACATTTCAACTTATTAAACATAGTCCATCTTTTTAGGTTATTGATGTCCACATTTTGATTTATTATATACGACTCCATTTGAAGAGAGGAGAAATATAGACAAAAAAGACTAGAGAGAAAGATACAACAATGGTACTTAGAAATGAATATCCAAGTTAAATATAAATAAATAGAAGAAACCTACAAATGTGTGTGTATATATATATATATATATATATATATATATATACACGTGTAGTCTAAAAAATTCTACGATTTGAGTTGGAATACATGAATTTTTTTGGACATTATTTTGCAAAAATCCACCACGAGAAATGCCAAAGAAAAAAAGACATGAAATCAACAAAAGTAAGAACTATAATATAGTCAAAGTTGGCTCCCAAGGATCAAGCCACAAAACAAGATTTGAACTTGGTTGGGGAGGATAACAACAAAATAAGGAAATAAGGGAGTCTTAAAATCAATGAAAAAGAAAAAGGATTCCACAAGGTTTAAAACAAAAAACTTAAGATAATAACAACCAAAGACTTAAATGAAAGGGATAGGCAAAAAATACAAAGGAGGGATAAAATTAAAGAAGAAAAGGAGACACATTAAAAGAGAATCAAATCAAAGAGAAAGCTACTCAAGAGGAGGGCCCTTCTTGCTTCTTAAGAATGGGTAGCCAAACTTTGCTCAACTTGAGACCTTGTCCCTATTGATACAATTGTTCTCCTTCACAATCTTCATAGCCTCCCTAACTTTCCTTTTAGAAAGGTGGTCAACCTTTGCTAAAAATTGTGTATCTTCAATACAAATATGATGCTCAGTCCTGTTAGGATAATCTACCAAAGCATATGAATTGACTTGATTACACACCAACATAGATCCATCTTAAACTTGGATCTATCAAGTACCGATAGGGATCCAATTTCTTGAGGTGTAATTTTTTTTTTAAATTTTTTTACACATCAAGAAATTTGGGTTTAAGATGGACCAATGTTGGTTTTATTTTTTATTTTTATTTTATGAGCCGACATATATTTTTTTAATTACTTTTCATTTTGTTTTAATTGTTGGTACTGTAACGTTATGTTACGTTACATTGCGTGACAACATCTCCCCCATACTAGTTGTAGAGAACCTCACTCCTCTTGGTGCAATAATAGTTTCCTTATGCTCCTTAATCCTAACTTGAAACAGCATCCTAATTATTGTAAGTCCAAAAAAATGACATCAATAACCTAAACACAGTGAATCCAAAAATGTAGAATATCAATACACCACATCATGAAAGATTAAAAAATAAAAGATGTGGAAAATTAATTGGAGCAATGAACTCTTCTAGATCATAAGAGAGTAATACTTTGGAAGGAAAAGGCAAATAGAAAGGAAAGAAAAACATTCCAATGCCATGTAGAAGAAAAGTTATGTTGTGAACATTGTAAGAAGGGTGGTCATGACAAGGAACTGATGAACGTGTGTTGTACTCTTTGTATTCCTAGAGCAAGGGGGGTCTGAGGTGGCCAATTAGCCCCCCCAAAAGAATTTATGTGGTTCATTTTGAGTTGTTTTTGTCCCATGTTTCTCTTATGCCTATTATTTTATTTCCCTAATATGTTTATTCCAATGTGTCGATCCTTATATTGATGGTCACAGAGTCACCCTTCCTTACTCATTTGTGTGCTTTGTTCTTTTGTTGCATTAATCTCTTCCATTGAGTATTTTTGTCTTGTCCTTATGTCTTTTCTTTTGATGAATATTTTTAGACCTATATTTCCCCTTTGTCTTCTCTTTATCAAGGATTTTCATCATGTCCTTATGCATTTTTGTTTGATGGCATTTTGAGGCTTGTTTCTGACTCATGGATCATCTTCCAATTGCGATTTCCAGTCCTTTCTTATGTTTTTTAATCTGATGGATCTTCTAGGATTGTTTTCAATGTCCTATTTAATCATTAGATTACATTCCATCGAGAATTTTCCATTTGATCCTTTTGCTTTTCCCTCCGATGGCTCTTCCAAGGTTTTTTTTAATGCCAAGTCTACATCACATGAATTCCCTCCATATGGGAAATGGATCTTCCAAGTGACCCACCGATGATAGTCCCAGGTTTAATTCATTGTTTGGGTTATCCCACCCAGCGTATCACCTTCCATCAAGAATTTCAGATACTCTGCTATCATTCTTACGATTGATGGGTTCTTCCAAGTGTATTTCAGATTGCAACCCCATCAACCTCTAGACCACCCATGACCACTTTTCTTACACATTTCCTAGGGATTCCTCTCCAACAATATATTGGAATCTCAATTTTCTAGATGAGGTCTCTCCCCATTCTATTGCAATCAAATCCTTATTCTCATACCGATCTTATACTCAATTTGGAGTTTTATTTTTTCAAATTCGTGGGTTGTTGGATGGGATGTACTATGTCCATCCAAACCATATTGTTGTTTATACATGAGTAAAATTTCATTTGTACCAACTAACTTAGTGATTTCTATATTTATAAGGTTCATGAAAAAGTGTATCATAACAAAAGATCATTTAGTTACCTATAATGTCAGATGCTTGGAGTGTTGTTCTAAGTTCAGGTAATCCCCATCCGACTTTGGTTCATTTCCTTCTTTTCTTTGATTGCTCATAAACTGTTTGGTTAATACCTGATATCTTTATACTAGTTGTGGACTAGTAGAAATGTCCCGCGACATGGGATTTTTGGGGGTGTTTTTCCCGTTTACCTTGCATCTGTTAGTCATGAAATTCCCTAAGGAGATATGTGTTCATTTTTCTATCGTCTAGTAGTCCTTCTAGATTTTCCAACTCGGTTGAATAATTTCCATATAGTTGAACTTCAAACAATAGGCTCATAACCACTCGTAATTGAGTTTCTCCACCTTGTCCTGTTTTCTTGTTGTCATATAGAAGGACTAGTTGTCCTTCCTCAAATCCACATTTCTTTAATCTACTATCGTGGCATATTTTCATTCGTTCCTTTGCCATGATTCATTGGAATCATAACCATAACTTGTCCTCTCCCGGTCTTTCAAGTTCCTCTAACATGCAGTGCTTCATGGTCTATCAATTTCCCATCATTCCTCAACTACAATTCATATTGATGGTACCCAATATTCCATATCATAATGGCTTCTTTACTGAACACTAGTTAGAATGGTGTTTGTCATGATCCTTTTCTCCAGGAGGTCCTATATTCCCACGGTGTCACATGGGATCTATTGTCCCAATTAGTTCTTCTTATGTCACAAACCTTGGTCAACACAGGTACTCGATTTTTTTTTTTGCTTTAAGTCTTCCCATTTGCTCTTGGGTAATATGGGCTACTTTTATTATGTAATATATGAAATGTATCCATTAAGTGTTTAATGCCACGGATAATAAAATGTGTACTGTGGTCCAAATTTATCTAAATAGGGCATCCGAACTGTTACCAACTGAGTTGCACTTAGATAGTTTCAAGTGAGCCAACGAAGATAGAGCAAGTTTACTTGTTCAAAGTTCAAAAGATCAGAATTCCTAGCAGGCCACCTTTGGCCTTTCTTTTTAATAAAAATCACATGCCCATGCCCTGCGGGGAATTGTAAAAAATATTGTAGCATGATGGTTTTGTAAAGGAATCGAATTTCTTAGGACTTAGATATCAATCCGACTAGCCCATAGTGTTTTTTTTCCCTTGTTAATCATATGTTGTTGAATAAACGACTTATAATTTTTGATTTTTTCACTCATACCTCCAAAGTTGGGGTGGTCATCTTGGTGTCTCGTCCTTAGGAGGTTATTAGAGTCCAAGTGTCAATGTATATTACCATGCTAGACATTATAGTTGAGTCGTATTGACATGTGCTAGGTCCCCCTAAGTTTTTTTTATGTTCTTAGAAAAATAAAATTTCCAGTAAATTTAGGCTAATTTTTAATGGTTTAAATGGAAAAATTGAAAATGTAATAAGAGTGTGGTTAGGAGGTCAAATATTCCATGGGGGTGCTCATTTTCTAGCCTGGAGCACCCACAAAACCCTCAAACCCGTTTTTCCTAAGTTTTGAGTGAATATTTATCACTCAAATCTTATTTCTCTAAAAAAAAAGTGAATAAAAAATAGAAAAATAATAAATAATGAGAGAAAATCCAATTCCTAAATTGAGGGAATATTGTCCCAATCAAGATCAGAGTTAACTAAATATGTGCTTTAGGGTGATTGAAGACCAAATCAATCATGATTTAGAAGATTCCAATCAAATGCATGTGTGGGCGAGTTGTCACAAGAGGAGAAATGCACCCTCTCTCATGAGAGGGGTGCATGGATGATTTGGCATAGCTAGATTAGAGGGTGAAGTATCTAAAGAGAGGACACATCCCTCTATGTAGAGGTGGTACCACCTCTCATCAATCAACTCCAAGCACTCTCCTTTGATTACTCCTAAACTCGCCCTTCTCTCTCAATCATGGATTGCGCCCCCCCTTCTCTCATTTGTTATATAAACAAGCTCTCTTACTCCATTCAAATGAGTTGGAGTTGTGTTGAGAAGGGATTGCCATTGTAATAGTGTTGTATTTGCTCTAATTGTTGGAATAAAGTTGAAGCTTTGGAGCCTACATGGTGCCATTCTCTTTTGTGGATGATCATTGCTGCATTAGCTTGAGGTAGCATGTATCTTTAGATTCTTGCTTAATCATATTGTGAATTTGGTGTTGAAAGTATTGGTATCAATTGATAGGAAGAGATCGAGTAACAAGTTTATTACTAGATTCTTTTATTCATGCATATCTAGAGATCTGATGTATCATTGTTTAATAAGATTATTAACATGCTTACTTAATTTCTCTATGTGTATATTACCAGATCTCACAATTTCTTTGGAAAGTTTCTAATTAGTCACAGGTTACAAATCGTGGAAAGGTATTGCAACATGTTTGTTTTTTTAATCTCAAGGGATCCATTCAGCATAGTCCACAAATTGTCACTAGAAGTCTCTTTAGTCGATCCATTCGACACCAAGCCTTTTTCTCCCTCTCCCCCTCTTCTTAAGTTTAAAGAGAACTCTCTTTGGTTACTTTTTCCTCTTAGATCTTTTTTTTTTAAAGAAAGATTATACATAGGTCTGATTTTTATATTTACTTAGATCTTACTTTCCTAAAAGTCCATATTTTGCACTAGATCTAGAATCTCTAAGCTTTCTTATGCAAGTTATTTTATTGAAAAATATTCAGGCTTGTTAGATTAGCTTCATTTTTTGTTTCAAAGTTTTATTCTAGAAAAAGTAAAGTGATATATGTTGGAATATTCAACAATACTGAGAGGGGGGGGGTGAATTAGTATTGTCTTCTTTTTCCTTTTATTAAAACAATTAGTACAAGACACACAAATAATCAAACAAGTTAGGACACAAAATTTTATCGTGGAAACCTCAAAGAGCAAAACACAAACTCATACTCATTAGTAAGATGAATTTTACAAAATTGTTCATCTGCTTCTATAGAAAGGATGCAACTACACCCCAGGTTTTTCCTGTTGCTACAGACGAGGATGCCACAACACCCTAGATCTTCTGCCTACTGCTACAGGAACGGATGCAACAACACCCTCTTCTCTAGCTTCTACTGGATGGAGGCTACAACCCCCAGTAGGCTTCCTGCCTGCCCTAGCACCACCCTGCCACCCTACAACTGATATGGTCAATCTTCTAGATCTCTTTCTTTCGTTTCTGTCACAACTTCTTCATCTTGCTGGTATCTGACTTCTTGCTCTGCTCCTTGATCGGAACTGCTGAGACACCTCTCTTTTAAATTGAAAGCTTCATTTAAATATCTGATACATACCTATTCAAACCATCCTGCCTTTTCAAATCTCTGTTTGTTCAAACCATCATGCCTTTTGAAATCTTTGTCTATTCAAACCATCATGCCTTTTTGAATCTCTGTCTGATTAACATTTAATTCAAAATTTTGTTCATTACAATTTTAATTATTTAACTAATTAAAACTATGTGATCATCTTCCAGGCTTTGCTGGCTTCATCCACCTACGGTTTATCCTTAATCTCCATGCAACAAGATCTCTCTCTCTTCTATGGTCATGGAATTCCTCTATTCACACCTACGGTCTTCATCATTCCTTCTGCGAGCTTAATCTAAGCCCTTATGGGCATCTACAGCCCCAACGGGCATTACCAAGCTCTTATGAGCTTACCTAATCCCTTGTGGGCATCTTAATCCTTTGTGGGCTTAACTTTTGGCCCCTACGGGCTTTCCATAACCCCTGAGGGCTTAACCCTAGCTCCCTACGGGCATTTGACACTTAGCCCTTTTTTCTTTCTAACCTTAATATGCAAAACTAATACTTTTCTCTTGTTTTTGGCAGGTTGATATGTTCCTTATCTGAGCACTATAAGGAAAGATAAGAGCATGGCTAGATATCCATTTAATCAAAGAAAAACCTCATGCCCTCAGATAAATTTATCTTCATCAGGATAATCTCTGGTGGGCATTTCCAAATGCCTTATCAACCCATATTTGAACTTCAAAACACACTTCTTCTCATTTTGGCAGACTTCTATTTCACACGGGTGAACACCATATGGAGACCTGAAGTCATGAGCAGATGGAAAACTTACCAAAGAATGGATCTCTAACATTTGATGAATTTATTTGCACAAAGACAGCCCTTGGCGGGCATTTCCAACTGACCTCTCAAACTCATGTTTTTAACACTTGGTCAATTTTTCATACTTTGAATATGCAAAACATTTTTTTTTCTTCATTTTGGAAGATCCATATTTTCTTCCTCAGTGACCCTTTGAGAAAACTGAGACCATGGTTGGGTAGACCAAATAACAATCTACAAGATCCCCCTATGATGCGGGCATTTTCCCAAGGCCACCTGGGCTAGTTTTTCAACACTTGGCCATTTTCAGGACTTTCTCCAAAATTTATTCTAAAACCCCATATTGGAAGATCCATAACTTTTTCTTCATACATGATCAAGGAGAAATAATACCATGGTTAGGTAGATATACCAACACACTACAAGACCCCCATGTGCTACGGGCATTTACTTTAGCCCATAATATATGGTGGGAATTTTTCTTAGGCTACTTAGACATTTTTACTTGCTCTGATGCAAAGCCCTGTTTTGGCAGACCTAGTACTTTCTCCTCAGAGGTGATGAAGTCAAACTGAGACCATGGTTGGATATCCAAACCAACAAGCTATAGGATAGTATGATGGTGCGGGATATTTTCCTAAACCATGAATTATGGAGGGCATTCTCTTAAGGCTACTTGGACCAATTTTGACTAATTATTCCATACTTAGTCAATTTCTTGATTTTCACCATTTTGCCATATTTATCCAGAGTGATGTCATAATGAAACAATGACTTCATCTTTATGCCACATCATCATCTATGCCATGCCATGCCATCATATTTTCCATATCATCATCCATGCCATGTCATCACTGCTTTTGTCTTTACTTTGACTTTCACTGAGTTCACTTTGCCATCATGTCCTTGGTTATTCCTTTGTCATTACTGAACTCATTTGACATCAATGACAACCATATCCAACACTCTATTGTCTTCCCTAAAAAGCAAGCTAAGATCCTCAGAAGGACTTGTCCTTTTGAGTTATTTTAGTCATTTTTTGCAAATAGTTTTAGAAATTTTTCAATAATTTTTTTAGTTCACCCAAAGTACTTTTAAAGTGATTTTGGGAATTTTTAAGCACTAACTTGTTCACTGTCATGTTTTTATTTTTAGTAGGTTTTCGGTCTTTTTTGGCAAAAAATGAAGTTTCTTGCAAATCTGGAGCTTCCTGGAGCATCCTAGCTTCATCTGACAATTTGTCTTAGCATTTTTGTAAGCCTTTGGATCTATCTCTGTAAAGATCCAAGGCATTTCTTACTGAGATTATTGTAAACCATAAATAAAAAGGAGAGCAAGTGGGCCACTCAACGCCCACACCCTAACCTCCCTGGGGGGTTTCGCTTCGTTTTATTTCTTTTGACTGTTTGCTTAGTTAATGTTTTCTTTCAGTTTAATAAGTTATACTAAGGTTAAAATTTAACGTTTCAAGTGTTCAATCCAAATATCAGCCTTCAGCCTCACTCAGGACATAGGAACATCTGAATCTCTTTTGCAGGCTGTATACTTTACGATTTAAACAAGTTTTCATTTTTTCAAGTATTTTCTTGCAAAAATAACAAATACCACTACTACATATGGCCAAAATTGCCACGTTTTTTCGTTGTAATAGCCACGATTTTTCGTCCCTATTGCAATGATCTCGGGTTCATTTTTTCATGGAACCAACTTTGTGGATATAGGGACGAAGATTCCTTGTCGTGGCAATAGCAACGTTTCTCAGTGGCCACGTGTCACCTTCGCAACAGTCCTCAGATTTTTGGAAAATTAATTCTTCCACGAAGTTTTGTCGATATATCAACGACCCTCATCAATATGTTTCCACGCAAATGCTTTACCTGCCACAAACTTTCGTGTCTATAGAGACGAACTTAAATTGGAGGTGCATCGCTATAGAGATGAATGTTCGTGGCAAGTTCAACATCTGCGTGGAAACATCTTATACAGCTCCACGAATGTTCATCGCAATAGAGACGATTAGATTCACTAATTTTCGTGGCAGGTTCAGCATCTGCGTGGAAACATTTCTATAGTTCCTCTAATCTTTGTTTTTGTATCCACGAAATTTCATCTCTGTATCCATGAAAAATCGTGGCAGGTTCATCAAGTGCGTCGAAAAATTTTCTTTGGTTCCACGACTATTCATCTAAATATCATTAACTTTCGTGACATGAATCCATCGATATTGCGACGATACCTGGAAGTGTTAAAAAAAAAATCCTAAATGGCAATCGTTGAATCATAGCAGAGCACCATTTCAAAGCATAAATGCTCCCCCTAACTGATATGCTGAAATTCAGTAAATTCATAAAAGGTAAGCATGCATCATCATCATTCTTCAAACCTTTAACTTTTCACCAGAATGTTCATTTAAGTCTGCTCATCTTCAAGTTTTTAATAAACACACTCCCCCTATCAAATATTCTACTTCAAACTTCTTGTCAAATTAGGCTGAAAGGAATTTTTTTCAACAATTCTTTTGCTAAAAGTAACAAATCTGAACTTGTCCAATTCAACCTTACCAAAATTGATCTGTCAAGTATAATTATGTTATGTCAATCTGATCTACTCACTTGGTCAATTAGTGTTTGTCATTAGACTGCTTCAGCTGCTCACCATCTTCAAAACTTTGTGGATGTTTGAACATGTTCCAATTTTACTTCCAGCTGGTGTAAAAGATCTTTTGGATCAACACAAGAGCTACACTTGTGCATTGATGTCCAAGGAGTCATATTCCATCTATGACCCTGAGGCTGCCTCAATAATCTTCAACATTCTAGGACTGTTTGCTTGCTTGGGAAGAGTTAACTTCGGGACTGTGTATATGCAATATGTCATCATCACTTCTATATCATATCATGGCATAGTATCTCACACTTGGGCTATGTATGTGTGCTATAGAATAAATGTGAATCTATAAATCATGAAGAAGTTAGCATGCCCAATAGCACAAGTTTAGTGGTTGTGTTTGAAGCAGTGTAGAATGAGCCCTTTGATAGATCTGGGTTACTCTCAAGTGTAGGGAATACACCTATGCAGAACAATGCAGACCTTGTAAATCATTGGTTTGTTGGATCCAATGGGGCTCAACTGAGCAAAAATGAAGCAGGGTTTGTTGAAGATCAAGTCAATGCTATTAGGGCATTCAAAATACAAGTGTCACAGTGATTGCCTAAAGAAACACAGTAGCAGAGACAATAGTTGATGATGAAGATAATATTAGCCTAATGATGGATCCCGTGGACCCTGAGGGAGTTCAAAACGGTAGACTTTGGTAAAAAGGGAGCATGGGAGTGTCTCATTTTTTAAGGACATTACCATTAATTGTTCCAAGATGTTTGAGAGTGGTTCCAACCTCATTGAACTTCATATGGAAAAAGTAGAATTTCATTTCCCTTTCAGAATTCAGCAGACTCAATAGTTTTCAAGATTTCAGGATGGACAGGATTGTAGTGTTTCTATTGGATTCTGTCATGTATGGGAGTATGGAATTGGCATTTAATCAAGAGCACCAAGCCCTCTATGTACCCTGATGTTCATGGTGTTGATTGTTGAATTCCTTTGTAGCATGATGTTTTCTGGCCTATAGAGGCTATTTAGAGCCTTGATGTCTATGTATTTCATTTCGTATATGTATCATGATTCACACTCTATGCCATTTTTCTATATTCACACATAGTACTTAGATGCTACATGCATGAGGAAAATTTGCATATTCGGTGTCCAATGGTTTGAATTTACATTGATGTACATGAATATATATATATATTGTATATTTTATATGTTCTTTATTATATAGGTTTACTAGCCAATTCTACTTCCATAGTGGTCATACCTTAACCATTTCCAATCCTAATAACTTTGGTTACATGCAATGATAAATGTTATTGGTGCATTGTTATGTTTAATATTTCAATTAATTATGTTTCAGCTTTCATATATTTTAATTTCTTAGTATTTCTCGTAGGGTCCCCTATGTTGAAGACCCCAATGTCCCCTATGACGTTCCCTAGAATTTGAGGGGTGCTTCCACATCCCCTCGTTGCATTTCCCCACTCCTGCAGCCCTACATCTTGGAAACTTAGTGTAACATTGTTATTTACAGTTGATGGGGTACTTTCGTAGAAGGTGAAATACTTGAATTTATTGAATGCTTGCTTTGCTTACCAAGCTCAAGACTACTAGATAAGGGGGTACCCTAGTAGAAATCCTTGTTCAGCACCTAAGGCTAGCCTACTTCTAACCTACGTCAAGACTTTTCCTTGACAACTGCTCAAATGCCAAGGCCATGAGGAGACCCATATGTTGATGTTGTTCCTCAAATCATTCTATTAAAGATTCTTCTTAGGATAAGGGCATGAATCCACCTTCTAGCAAGCATCACCTGCTTGAGATCAACATTGAAATATGGATGAGGAATGGTAAGTAAAGCAGTCAAGAATGAGAGGATCTCAAACTCAACCTAGTCCATCCAAAGAAATCCAGTAAAGGAGTATTCTCAGCCACATCACAGGGCTAACAAGGATGCAACTAGGCAATCTCGCACTCACTAAGCCATCACCATGGGACATTTTGTGCCCAACATTCGCTTTGGTTCACTTTTGATGCAAGGTATTCCCAATTTAATTGTCACCATTGTCATGGAATGTGACAAGGATGTCTATCCTCGGTAGGAGCATGCTTGTGAGAGATATGTTGCATGATGTGAAGTCAGATATTGCCTTCCTTCAGGAAGTGGGGACATTTCGTTTTGAGCTTAGGACTAACATGGGTTGCTGAGGCCCCTTTTGGTCTACAAACCATCAACAGGGTAGTAGTACAGGGGTTTGATCCTAATTGGAGACCAAAGCATCTTGATTATGGGGGGGAATTCACTTGATCTAATATGCAACCAAGAGACAAGTGTATTCAAACTAGATTGTCATTGGACAGAATTTATGGTCGCAAGAATGCTGTCACATTTGCAAGTACCCAAGGCAAAGTGATTGATGTCCAAATGTTGGTCCTAGGTTCTAATCATTTCCCAATGGTGTCATCCTTTTCTATTGAACCAGCATAAGAGGACCCTCAATTGTACATCAATTGTGAAGCAAAGACGACAACTTCTTGTGAATTTATTCACATCAACAAAAGTTGCAAGAGTTAAATGGTGTGTAGGCATGAAAAATTATTTGCTTAAATGGTGTGCAAGCATGATAAGTTTTCCTCTTAATTTTCCTATCATGATTAATGGCGATAATACTTCTGTAAATTGGTATTGTTTTGATAAAGGTGTTGATCTATTGTTTGGTCAAGATTTTGTTGACTATCATCTTCCTTTCTTGATAGGCAAAGATAGCATCACCTTTCATACAAGTGGCCAAGCAATTACAATCCCTAGCAAAAACACTTATGAATGCCATGTACCTAGTAATATTAAATATGTTGTTGAAAAATATGTAGAAAATCCTATCAAGATCAATAATATTTCCAGACATGCAACAAAACATGACCAAAAAGTACTTCAAGATACCAAAGATAAAATCATTAAGGATTGTACTTCTAAGTTCTAATTTCCTATATTTTGGTGTGCAAATAGTCATCTTTTGGTGGGGAATGCTGGGTTTGGAATTGTGATGTATCTTCTATATTTCTTCTTGAGTCTTCATTAATGGCTACTGAATGGATGACCTGGGTATCATGCAATACTTTTTTATCATACCCACAACCAGCAGCATGTGCCTTTCTACAAATTAGGCAACCATTTTTCAGTATTGCACTAATGGCATTCTTCAACAAATCTATCAAAGAGACAAGAAAATTTATTGACAAGAAATTACCCATGAAGCAAACGTGCTTGCATCTTGTTCCTCGTGTCCAAGTGAACCTGGCATCGTTTTATGGCATGTATTGGATCTGGCCAAATGTACCAAACAAACAAAATGTTAAGTTACGTATATATATGTTAAATTAAGAGTTGATAATGCATAAACACATGAGATAGAAAATATGTTAAGTTACCTATATTCACATACTGATATCCGACCTTGGATAATCCAGTGGAGATCATTACATCAGCTATATCATGCACATTCATAAGAAGGCACTGAATTTAATATTAATTCTGACTGGAATAATTATTTATATGTACAAGCCAAAACCTTTTCTAAAGGGTGAAAACATGAAGTTGGGAAACAATTTTGGCTTGTTTTTGACAAAAAAAATTGCTAATTTTTATTTTTTTCAACTTCGACCTCTTCAAACCCATATCTCCCTTAGGAATTTCAACTTGAAGTAAACACAAAGGTTTTACAGAATTGAATAAGATTTCTACTCGTATTTTTTTTAATTTTTTTTATGGACATATCGTGGGACAAATTTGTTGTCAACCAACGGCATATACTTGAAAATTTTAGGTATGGATAATGAGTGACCTGTGTTGACCACGGTTTTTTTATAGATGGTTATTCATTTTAGGGAAAAACGTTGTATGCTCATAATCTACACACACTAAACTTGATCCTGGACTATATTTCGAGTTTTTAAAGACTTGGGAACTATTTTTTATTATTTATCAAAACAACGTATGTTCAGAAAATGGTGCATTATCGACACCTGTTTTTGTCTTCACATTTTCTTTCAAATGTTACTCTTATCAAACAAACTAAAACCAACCCATTGAAGAGGACACTTCAAGGAACATCCTTGTATTTTTTTAAATTTTTTTGGCTTCGTCATTGTGATGATATTGAATTTTCATTGTGACTAATTTTTCAGTCACTTAAGTTTTTAATGTTAAAGTTTAGTAAAAAAATAGAAAAAAATAGTAATCCTAAATGAAATTGAAAAAAACTTATATTACTAGAAAATAGATTGAATGGTGAATCTACTGGTATAAACTCCGACATGTAATTCTCATGTTTTGCAGTGGTCCGACCTTGTTAAAGTGACACATTTCTAAATTCCGCAGAAATGGTGCTGGAATTGTTGACCAGAAACTCTCGGGCGAGAAAATGTCTTCCAAACTCTCGGCCCAGTGTTTAGTTCAAACTCTCATCCGAGAATTTTTTGTAAAATACAGCGTGGCGATTGGTTCAAACTCTCGGCCTGGAGTTTTTTTAAACTCTCGGCCCAGAGTTTGAACTCTCAAAACTCTCGGCCCAGAGTTTGAACTCTCAAAACTCTCAGCCTAGAGTTTGAGTTTGACTTTTTTTCGCATGATCATCCGCCCTCGCTTCATTTTTTTCACTCTGTTTGTCAACAAAGTGTTTCCCAGGTTCGCGATTTCACCCTAAAGGTGACTATTTACAAGCGATATAAGAAAGCTACCTGGTCCAATCCCATGTGCATTCTTCTTAGAAGTACGACCCATGAACACCTTAAAAGCTGAAGGTTTCCAATTCAGAATTTGGATACACTCAAAAAAAATTTCACAAAAACTAGTGAAACATTAGAAAACATCTATCTCTTGTCTTCCACAAACCTTATTTTAAATAGTAGACATCTATGAGCAGCATAATTCAATAGACACGGTAAATACTCCAGGACTATTGTATTGCAAGCTTCCAAACTGAGAAAGTATTAATGTGCAACCTTTCTCTCCTGTGTAGCAAAACTTTTACCTAACAACCGAACAAGTTCAATATTTGGATTCCAAACCTCTCTATCTAGTATTTCTTTAGTGTCTATAAGGCAAGCACCCAACAAGAAAAAGGAAAAAATCAGAAACACTACCACAGCATGATATACAAAATACCAATATGCTCAAGGATATCACCTTATGTTATTTGGAGTGAGATAGATCCCACTCCTAGAATTGGATATGTGGCATAATCACTAAGTTTCACATGCATACCTACCTCCTGTAACCAAGCACTCCAAATGTACAATCAGTAAGTTCTTAACACAGGCTCTTTGGTATATTCATAACTGCCATATCAACAAATTATAATTGCTTACAATGACAAGAAAACTAAAACGATAAACTAATATTCAGTAGCATGTAATAAAATAAACATGTATATCATATAACATAAATAAAGATATAGTTGAAGATACCAACCAGCTGGGTGTGAAACCATTATTGAAAAGACACTTAGAAGTGTTACTTTCAACAAAGACTGATTGTGCCTCGGAGAGGCCAGTCTTATCTAGGAACCAGCTGACCCTACAAGAGGGTGTGTACAAACCAGAGAGAGAGAGAAATGACTGGAGTTGATTAGGTCAATGACAGTCAAGCGCAGTACATAACTCAACATAAATTAATTCACAAAAATTCTAAACTTCGACAAAGTCAAGTACTGTATAAGACCAAAACTTCAACAAGGTAGTATAAAAAAAATGAAGGAGGGTAAATGACCGCATTAACCACAAGTCTTAGGGAAGGTACCACAAGTCCAGTAATAAATCAATCAAGGTGGGGAAGGTACAACAAGTATTTAATAACTCAATCAATAACAGGTAATAAAATAAACATATCGATCATATAACAATAAGTGAGTTATAGTTGAATATCTCCACGTCAACATTAAACCAAAAATCAGATCTGAAGTGTGGCTACAAATATAAACAATGGTCATAAAATAAGAAAAATATAAACAACGGTCATAACATAGGTGTGGGTAGTAGAATACCCATGACCCTTAGAACCAAGGGTATGCTCCAAATGTCGCCAAACAACCATAGGACTCTATAAGAGCAAAACTTCAATAAGGTGGTTTTTAAAAAGTTACTCCAAATGTCGCCAAACAACCATAGGACTCTATAAGAGAAAAAATTCAACAAGGTGATTTTTAAAAAGTTACGAGACCAATCATAGCTCAATCAAGGTGGGGAAGGTACAACTAGTCATATCTCTCTTCAATGTACAGACATTCCATATAACCAGAAAGTTCATCATCACAGTATAAGGAAGGGTGGTGGGATGCCAAATAAAAATATCCATCATTTCTCTCTATGCAATCCTGATAGCATCACATAACAGTTAAGTACCTTGTACTAAAAAAAAATAAAAGCCACCTATTTAACCTTTAAATTTAGGAATATGGTCTACAAAAGCAAAATTTCATCACAATTACCATCCAAATTTCTGACTAGTGCCAAAGCAACAATAAAAGATTTAATAACATAATTTTGATCTCTATCAACTTCAGCACTCCTCTTTGGTCCCTGTGCTGAAGTTGGTCCTCAAGATGTAAAGTTAAGTACAGACCTCAAATAGGTTTACACAGTCCACATACTACAACAATTAAGCACACAAATGATGAAAGAAAGGTATAGTAACATAACAATTCTACAGCTGAATGATAAAATGGTACTATTTCTAAATAGTGCTAAAGCAATAGTAAAACATTTTATAGCATAATTTTCATCTCTTTCAATAGCATGTCATAAAATAAACATATTTATCATATAACAATAAGAGAGGTATAGTTGAAGATCTCATTTAACCAAAACTCAGATATGAAGTGTGGTACTATTTCTGAATAGTGCTAAAGCAACAGTACAAGATTTTACAACATAAATTTTGATCTCTATCAACTTCAGCACTCCTCTATGGTCCCTGTGCTGAAGTTGGTCCTCAAGATCTAAAGTTAAGTACAAACCTCAAACAAGTTTACACAGTCCACATACTACAACAATTCAGCACACAAATGAAAGAAAGGTACAGTAATATAACAATTCTACAGCTGAATGATAAAACGGTACTATTTCTGAACAGTGCTAAAGCAACAGTAAAATATTTTATAACATAATTTTCATCTCTTTCAGTAACGTGTAATAAATTAAACATATCGATCATATAACAATAACAGAGGTATAGTTGAAGATCTCCACGTCAACATTTAACCAAAAATCAGATCTGAAGTGTGGTACTATTTCTGAATAGTGCTAAAGCTACAGTGCAAGATTTTACAACATAAATTTGATCTCTATCAACTTCAACACTCCTCTCTGGTCCCTGTGCTGAAATTGGTCCTCAAGATGTAATTGGCAGCAATCAAATTATAAAGAGTGATGATGATCGAAGTCATGATGAACATATCTAATATATCTAATATAAACAGAATCAATGTTTTAGACTTGTGATGACATTTAAATTTAAAACTCAAATTCTAAGAAAATAAAAGATATAAATGGGAAAATTCCTTAGAGCATCAAATTAAAGATAAGTACCTCGTAACTATACCAAATAAAATTGATCTATGTAGCATACTAACAATGTTTCATACGAACAACATCGACATCCATCAAAATACAAATCATGAATTTATGTTGCATCTACTTTTTCGTTGTTTTATGTTTCTTTGCATGTAAAAAACTTGCGAGTGGGGTATCACAATCATCCAATGGCGCAGTATTTACTGCGATATCTCCTATTATTGTTTGTGTTTCCATGCCCTCATTTATGCCACTTCTTGTATGTCACTGAGCAAGGCATGGAGGCAATTCTGTAGGGGTGTGAACTGCAACAACGGAAATGAGCATATATATATGACATAGAACTATTATTGAACTAAATATTTCATTTTTATTATTTAAATTACAATATTTCTCTTTACCAGTCGTTGTAGATGTGACAACTGGGGTGTTAATTGGAGGTATAGTTGCTTCCTCTTGTAGTTCATGCTCCTGAGCTGCAAGGTCTTTCATTGAAAGAAGAAAATTTATAAGTATACGTCAGGAAATATATATATCTAATCACAGTAGATATTTCTATTTCCAAAGCATACATACCAGAATGGACACTATGCTCCACACTATCATGGGACATGTGCACCCCAACATCAACTGGTACTTGCTGTGTACCGCTAGATTCATTGCTGCAGTTGCATTGTTGCTTAAAAACAAACATAAATTTTTAGTTATGGGTGATATAATCAGAAGTACTGAATAGACTATAATAGTATACTACCATTGGTGATATACCTGCATTTGCGTCATTGGGGAGATTGGAGTTTGCCCCAAGCTTTTCCGATATTCAACCACACTTTTAAAACCAAACTTGAAACCAAGCTTTAGGTCTTCCTCGGTGGCAGTAGCTTGGAACGTATTTCCCTGCAATGCATGATAACACATTTCGAAATTTTTAGTATCAAAATCCGATATTTGTTCGGTATTGTTAAATAAATATTCCCAACAATTAATCATTTAATACTTACGATTCTTGCTCTTAGTTTTCTATAGCCACCCTGGCCCAGTCTATGTTGCCCGTGCTTTTCCATTCTAGCCTTGGTTCCTTTGGAGGTGTCAGGTAGCCTATATATGAAAATTTTGAAAACCTTAGATATCAAAAATCTCACTTAAAACAAAAAAGAAAAAAATAATTGAGCTTATTTCAGTAAAAGGATGATATATGTTGTACCTTTCTTTACCAGGTCGTGGTTGTTTTCCTTGTCTTTTAAGCAAGTTCTCCTTTGCATCATCTATGAGTGCCTTCCACTCTTTTTCCGGAACCATGGGAGGGTGCTCATGCTTGAGGTCAGCTTTCAATCTTTCCCTATATTGGGCCCTGGTATATTTCAAATTCTCACTGGCTAACCTTGCAACAACCTTCTTGTTGAAAGTATTTCCGAACAAGTTGACCATGTGGACCATCAATTCATCTCTCTTATTGCTATCTTGGCTATTCCACCGTGTGCGAATGGTGGGGCCAAATAGATCCAAGGCTTTGTCATTCAAATGCCTGTAGAATACATTGTTTCCTGCAAATTAAATATGTAATCCATTAATTTAAAATAATTTCAACGTATGACTATTTCAATTTCATGATTAAAATGAATAATTTAATTAATAAATACTAGCACTCTTTTGGATCTTGATAGGAACACAAGAGTCATCCACCAGAAAGGTGAGATCGAGTGATCCGGTGCTTTTAACTCGTGCTGCTCCAGGAAAACTATCCTGGTTGTCTACAGTACGTTCATCTCTAGAGTCATGTGGAGTGATAGGCTCCGTCTCATCATGCTGAGGCATAGCATCAGGCTCCGGCATGGCATCGTGCTCTCTCTCATCAATGTCGTCATCAATGGATTCGAGGCCAACTGCAGGAGTGCCAAAAAGCCTCATTGGTACATTGCTTCTTTTTTTCTTCATTGGACCATCACTGCTACCTATACTTGTCGAGGTAGGTTTTGTAGTCACGGGTTTTAAAAACTCCTAAAAACAATAAAATTTACTTTATCAGATCACTTGGAAAAATAAAAAACATAATATCATATATGAAATCACAACATAGCTTAAAAAATTTGTGAAGATGTCACTTACCCCATAAGATTGTATTTGATCTTGTAGCTCTAGAATCCTTGCCTTGTCGTCCCGTGTCAAGGGCTTTTTGCGAGCCAAGGAAAGCATTTCTATGTTTGCCTTTTTCAAGGCTGTTCTAAAAGTGTGTAGTGGGTCAGTGGAATAGAAAATTTCATCCTCAAACCCCTCATCACCCAGATCGTGTGCACGTGACTAAATTCATCAAACGATAAATTAAATTAAGCAACATAATTTTAACATCATTCAAATATTGATATTGTAATGAATATTAAGTCACTATTATGCACTAACACTTACCTGGCGCGGTGTTATGGCCGGTGAGTGTCCACGATGAACCGTCGCCATGGAAGCAGTAGGTTCCTTTCCATGGTCCTGAATGAACCAATAATCCATCATAATGTCATAAAAATGAACCAGTAGTCCATCATAAGCTCAAAAAAATGTGATTGTCAATAGTGGACATTGAATGTTAACATACTAAATCGAAAAATTTAGTTATTTTACTAAACAATTACCTGACGGGCCACAAAGTGTGACCTTCCATGCTCACCCTTGACCATGGTAGCAACAAGTGCCTTTCCAATGGCGCCACACCGACACAATCAATCAATAAATAAACGTTTATCTCATACTAAATAATTGTAACATAAAGAAAAATGAGATATTGCATTAATATTATTTTTTACCTCAGAAGTGGAAGATACATGTTCTGCTCCATGGCCATGAGCAGACTCCTGCCACAGTTTAATAAGCATGCTTTCATGTGGAAATATCAACAATAAGCACTGAAAAAACAAATGCTAACAACGAAAATCGGAACATCTTGTTGTTGTAGTCATATTTATTTACTATATTTAACATTTACCTGACGAGGCATAGTTTCTGACCTTCCACGGTCACCTTGGACCCTGGAAGAAGCATGTTCCTTTCCATTTCCATCACCCTAAACAAACGTCAATAGTCAATAAATGCATCATAAACAAAAATGAGATATTCATAGCAGTGTAATCACCATGTAATCACACGAAAATATTCATAATAAGCATGAATAAAGCAAATGACAATAGTGGAAATCGAATGTTAACAGAAAAAAATGAAACATTCAGTATTGTAGTCATGTTTAGATACTACATTTAGCATTTACCTGATGAGGCATAGTTTCTGACGGTCCACAGTTCCCCTGGACCACGGAAGCCACATCTATTCTATTTAATTTGTAATCGATCAACAACTCTTCACCTACAAGTATTTTTTTTATTGCACATACAAATATACGATGATGTTCGCGTGCCTCGAATTCGCAATTTGGTAGCTTATTTGTTGTCACTAGTCGTGTACTATTTATAAATCCAGCAACGTTTCCAGATGCTTTTGGTCTCCCATCAATATACATAGTCGCCCCTTTGTTTTTATTGTTTTCTTCTATTTGAATATAATTCGCGGCAACTTCGTATCTCCGCATACTTCGAGTATATTGGACCAAGATCAACCAATTATTGTATATGTATAGTGGTCCTACATACTCCATCAGTTCAGTTACAGTGCCATAGCGGACCTTTATTCCATCCATGGAAAATAGCCCCAATCTATGTAAGGACGAAGGAGCGATGCGATACATCCTCCCATTGATGAAGAAATATGTGTCCACTTGAGGTAGCATATTAGGTACCCATCGTTGCACTAGATGTTTATACCTCAATGGCAAATCAATGTCTCCTATGCTCTCAGCATCATAATTACACGACCCACCATTGGCAATAAAATATTTCATGCGTCTATGAAATCGTTTCCTTATCTTTTCTGATCTAGTTGATATAAAACTAGTAGATCTAGTACAACTCGTCTCACATTCAACCTCTTCGAGTATATCTTCATCATCACTTGAGGAAGATAGATTTGACAGATATCTATTTGGTGGTACCTACTTGGGACTCAAATGGCCATGAGAAATTTGATTTTCAAAGACTATTTTCAGACATTATGTGTATATCTAAGTACACGTTTTATATACATATATATATATATATATATATATATATATTTTAAATATATTTAAATTTAAAAATATAGACATATAGATCCAATTAAATTTAGAAACTAGAACATTTACAAATATTCAATAGAAATTAGAATCAAAACACATTATCTTGATTTGATTTGTCATACACATCTGAGCCTAATTTGCATATCAGACACAACACTTAGTGACTTAGGCATAACTCACGATAGATGGAAAAGCACAAGCTGTGAAGCAAGAGAGATGAACGTTGAGGTGAAGATACCTATTCATATATGCTCCCATGGTTTAATTTCCACAAATTTCTCTCTTAACTATTTATGGTAAATTCACTTGCTCCTAAAGCTGTAAAACAAGATGTGGATGGGTTTTCTAATGAAAAATAGGCTCCTGTAATAGCTAGCAGAATGTACTTTCAGATTCAACCACACTTCTCTCTGATGCATGCATGGAAATCTTAGATAGCGATTTAGGTAAACAACCCATTCACTCATATTTGAAGACTATTGCAGACTCACAAAAAATCAGTATCTTAGGCCTGAATTCACACAGCAGTTAAAAGCATGCATTTATTCTCCCATTTGATGAAAAACAACACATGGATCTGCCCACCTTTCAACAGGGGTTTGTTGCAATGTTAGGTCTATTGGATATTTTTGTCCTAAAGATGATATTGATGTGTTTGTAGCAACATGGCATCGGATTTTGAATGCACCACTAGTAGATCCTTCATCATATTACAACATTACAGGGTATATTAAGATCTAAGATGGTGATTTTGCTACCTACAATAATGTTGACCTGTAGCATGATCTGTGCATTTGGTTAATGATATGATGGCAGCTAGAGGATAATATTGACAGTAAGCTCAGCATGATAAAGTTTCATCTCTTCAACAGAAAAAAAAAATCAACATTTAATTCATCATTATCATGTGTAGTATGGAAGTCAGATGAAAGGTTTTCAGACTACCCTATTGGCTATTTCTATTTCTAGTGTGAGGGTCGATCCAGATTGAATATCCCTGTAGATCTGTAACTACACCCACGGATAGATAAAAATAAACTTTTCTCATATCAAATTTCAATTCAAGGATTCAACAACTGGCTTTCCTCAAAGTAAGGGTCCGCTCTAAATTTGCAAGCAATGGTTGAATCCCTCTTTCCATGGTTATAATTGTCATTATTATTTTTCTTTGTGTGCAGTGATCTTTCAATATTTCCTTGTAAGTGTTCCACTATTCCCACATCAAAGGGAAATGGAACCTATTATGGGAACCTTGCAACAATTATGACTTTCAAAATTTTGAAATAAAGAGATTGGAGGTAAGAATTTTTGTGCACCACAAAATTTGATGGAACCAGAGGTTGGAACATAAGCGAATCTCTGAAGCATATTATTGTTCTATTGAATTCCATATAACCCTAAAATACTAACCCTTGAAAACATGTAATTGACCAACTCAAATTTATTGCACATTTAGACCTAAATTACTAGGTTCTAATGGAATATGCTTTGAGATTTGGATATAAAAAAGGGTAAATGTAGAAAGGTCAAGTATGTATAGTAGAAGACTTGACCATTTTCAAATACCATTTTTAACTTTCCTACATAGAATGGCTTATATTTTGGCAATTATGTAAAAAAAAGTGAAATTGGGGAAAATGGAAACTTTTGTAGACCTGTAATTCATTGCTCATAATGAAATGGAGAAACCTGGAAATGTGGAAAGATGAGAACCCTGGGAGAATTCACCTCCCTTGCTGCAAATTCCATTGAAATAGCTTGTACAAGGATTAGTGTGTGTTAACCCTCACATTCCATGTACAATTTGAGATATCCATGAGGCATGATGAATCTCACATGGTAGCAAATTGGGTTTATGGAGGCATATTTTAAAGGGGTGTCTAAAAAAGAGGGTTAAATCTACATTTTGAGGACATTTAGCACCTTACAATGGGGTCTCTATCTCCATGTGGATCCAATGTTAACAAGTGATATTATACTTCAATTTTCCACAAAATTAGAGTCATGTCCATGATCTACCTATGTATAAATTTTTCATGGTTAATTTTAAACCAAACCTCCAAGCATGTAGTTGGAATCCTTGGAAAGAAAAGAATTTCCATTATCAGCATACATAGTTACCATGCCTCCCCCAAGCTTGAAAATGCATTTGTTGATTAGGAAGGGAATTTTCTTTTAATTGTCTTGCATGTTCAAAATTGGCAAAAATGGCCAAAATTAATTTTTGAATGCATCAAGTTCATAAAAGAAGAATCATCAAAATTTCGATTTTTTGCATCATGATACTTGTCACCAATTTTATGAGGATTGTGAGTCAAACTCGCCAAATAATGAGCTTAACTTGGATTGGGTAGGAATTTTTTTTTCATGAACGACTTTTGTTAAACTTGAGTTTGACCAAGTTTGACTCCATCAATGTGAGTTTGATGTTCAACACAAGTTTGACTCCATCAATGTGAGTTTGATGTTCAACACAATTTTGACTCATGGTTAGCCCTAACTATGATCAATCACTAATCTAACTTATTCAAACTCGCATGGCAACCTATTAAAACCTATTTTTTACTTGAATTTGGTCAATTTTAGCTCTACAAAGTGCATTTCTCCTCTATCACATGATTTTCTTGTGTGAAATAGAGTGAAAGGAGGTCACATTGGCACATTTTAGGGTTAAATAACAACTATTTTTAGGGCATTTTACTATTTTTGGAGTTATTAGTTAGTTTTGCTTTTCTTCCTACTATTGGTTTTTCAAGGGTTTCAAGTCCAGCTTTCAAGGTTTTTTCCTTTTTTTTCTGTCCATTATTCCTCCCAAATAACATCAACCCCTCCTTGCCACAAAGTTATTGATAGTGAAAATGTTGAGAAGGACTTTACTTAGATTCATTGTGAAAATATCCAACCCAAGATCAAAATTTGTTTTCTCCAAAATAATTATAGCCACACAAAAGATGATTTACGGCCAAATACCTCTCATTTTGAAGTGCAATTTCAAAATTTGACAAGAAAAACTCAATTTATAATATAATTTATGCCCAAAATTATTCGATTTTGTTCAAAGAGTGTCGTCATGTTTTTCATTAAGTAAGACAACCCCCATAAACTACAATGGGATTTGGATTTTCAATAAAGACAACTCATTTTCATATTTTATAGTAAAATAAACTCAAATGGTGGATTTATTCAGATTAGTTGCAAAAAATCAAACATAAAATGCCTTATCCCTAAATCCAAATGACCTCTTTTTGAGAAATTTGACAGAGTAATGGGGTTTAATGACAAGATACTGACTGATTTTGGGGACATTGTGTCCTCTTGGTGACCTATGCGACCCCTCTACGTCCTTCTTAACCCCTTGGTTTCCTCCACCTCGTAACCCCTATGCGTCCTTGTTCACCTCCTTGCAGCAAACCTCTGGGCTCTACGCTTGGTGAGGCAAGTGAAAATCAGTGAAAATGCAAATGTTGTGCGTGTGCGGTAGGGGAGGTAACCCCTTGGACTCCTCCTTCACCTCGCGAACCCTATGCATCCTCCTTCACCTCCTCGCACCAAACCTTAGGGCTCTGCGCTTGGTGAGGCAAGTGAAAAATGGTGAAAATGCAAATGTTGTGCGTGTGCGGGAGGGGAGGTATGTTTCATATAAGGTAAGGTTCAAATGTTTGTTTTGTTTTATGTTTTTTTTTAATCTAAATTTAAATTATTTATTATTTATTATTATTATTATTTTACTATGATTAATATTTATTTTTTATGTAATGTTTTTTTATTTGAAAAATAAATTTTAACTTAAAATGAAGAACCATGATGAGTAGAGAGTGGGGGTTGGTACTGGCTATATGGATCACACATGTTTCCAACAATTCATGAATGAACTATTCCATCTCATTTTTGTGTGTAATAGGATGTTGATATTGGTGCACATTGGTTGGTTGGATTCCTATAATAAATAGAATTACATAATCATGCTCCCCACATGAGAGTGGCAGTCTATGGGGAAGTTTGTTGACTTGTTGGTGTTTTGTTTGAAACCAACTACATGTCAATATGAACTCATTGGTAACATCCTCAGTAGATGATATTTTCTTGAGGGGTGGAGAAATATGATATGGACATTGATGTTAATTATGTTGCACATTGCTTATGGAGAGGTCTCAAACCTTATATTGGACTCCTTGTGCCACCCATTGCATTGATTTCATGTTAGATCTATTTTTCATGTGTGTTAAAGGGTGCAAACAAATTGAACAATGAATCAAAGGGGCGACGATCTTATAGACAAGATGTACAACAACAAAGAGGATAAACAATAGTCATAAATAAGATAAATTTGGGGTGAATCTTCTTGTCACCCATGTGTACAATTAGAAACCTACAACATGGTACCTTAACTCCAATCTCTTTGCAACCTTTAAACAATAGTAAAAGAATAATTTTATAGGTTTGAGAGTAATAACCAATAGCAATTGTCTACCATATTGAGGATAATATGGTACTACCATGGTTTAATCCTAACAGAAGGAGTTATCGGAAGTGATTTACCACCCTATATTGAGTCTAGAAACCCTCCCATACCATCACTACATGTGTCTAGTATAAGCATGCAAAAATCCAGTCCGTACAACCACCCATTGAAAAAAATTCAACGTTGGCCCCATTCGGTACATTAATTATTCTATACATTATTCAAAATTAAGAAAAAAATATACTTTTCTTTACATTATACAAATCCACTAATTAGTAATTGAAATATCCCAAAAAATAACACATAAATCTTATAACTTGATTTTGTGTCTTGGTTAATCGACACATGTTCGATTCAAACCATTACCACTACAACCTCGAGGAACACCCACGTTTCTGCACATGTAGAACATAAGATTAGAAAACTAATTTTCAAATATAACCAAGTTAATCAACACAATGAACATATGGTATGTGAGTGCATTTACTTTAACTTATAAACATTGCGTACCTCAACTTTTCAACAATTAAATATCATTCATCTTCTTCATCATCCAACTCAACATCTGTATCAGGATCTAGTTCTGAATAGATATTGATGAAAGGATCATTCACATCGTCATCATCATCAAAGTCATCTTCACTAATATAGTCATCCATATCATCAATGAGATCATCGTCTGCTACATTTGCATGATCAACCTCTTAAACTTCTTCATCTAACACATTGACTGCAGTCGGATCTGAATCATCATCATCTTCTTCTTCTCCCTGATTATCTTCATCATCTAGTACATGATTATACTTTACTGGTCTTCCTCTTGGATCGTAACGAACAACGTATGACCAACCTGCTTTACTTGGTACCTCGGAGTAGTAGACTTGCTCACATTGACTTGGAAGAACATAAGGCTCTATAACCGGTTCAAATGTCCTTGTATTAACCATGGTAAATCCATTGGCATGCTCAATAACAGTTCTTTCAATATCACGTTCATGCATCTGTATCCTGTACCACTTCACCTCAGACAAAACTATTTTAAAGGAATTAAAATCACACTCAAGAATGTCCTCCAAATATCCATAGTACCTATTCTCGGTTTCTTCTGGATGTCTATCACTTCTAGAGGAAACATTGGTGACCTTAAACACTGCAGTTATCCCACAATCCGAGGTTTTCCTGTTATCATCCAACTTTTTGATATGAAATTTATGACCATTACATCACACAGCCTTGTGATGTTTCAACTGCAACATTAACAACATGTTACAAATACATTGTGAATTCATAAATGTCATATAGGAATTAGTAAATATATTTGAAAACTTAAACAAACGAAATGTAATAATTGGAAAAATGGATCGAAGTAACTAGAAGAAATGTGGGTAAAAAAATTACTTGCCTTTTTATCTTTTAAACCATAGGCTAAATCAACTTCCCTTTGCGACGTAAGGTCAGGAATTTTATGTCGAAGACGATGAGCTGTTTTAATCATGTTACTGACCCCTTCCCATGATAACCTATCGAAGAATTATTCACAATATTTTATCCAATGCTCCATCCAATCAAGGTTGTTTGCAATGTATAAGTGTAAAACATCCCACACTCGACCAACTATATGATAAAAAAACAATTCAATTTCATAATTAATTAGATGATCATTAAAGGAACATAGTTTAATATAGTTGAAAATGCATAATTATTAAAAAGAGTTAAAAAACAATATGATAATATAAAATTGGAAAAAATAAATGTGTAACATATTAATTCAACAACGTATAATAATAATTACCTTTCACAGTCCTCAATGTACCTCTCCCTAGTAGGGCCTCCCCTTCAAATTTGTTGATGGAGTCGAGATGCCAAATGCGAGGCACATTCATATTTTCTGCTATTTTAGGTAGATATTCACTAATGTACACCATGCATTGATATACCATATATCCTTCAACCATAGAACCCTCGGGACATGCTCTTTGTCTAACAAAATCCTTCAATGACTTCAACTACCTCTCCACCATCCACATCGACCTTGTGTGTACTGGTCCACATAATTCAATCTCCTCAACTTGGTGTATGAGGTAATGTTCTTGTGCATTGAAAAATGCTGGAGGTAGATATTGTTGGATTTCACACATAGGTCGGGGAATTTCTCTCTTCCAATGCCTTATATCTTCTTTATGGATTTCTTTTGATGAAATCCACCTACAAATGATGCAATAAAGCAATATGTCAAGGCATATATAATATTTGCGGGAAAAACATATTATATGTCAATAAGTTCTGCTACAGACCACAGACCAAGTACATTTTCCAAGTAAAACATTACTTACCTCATGTATTTTCCAAGAACATAAATAATATGTTTTATGTTGTTGTCAAAGTTGTCTGGGAGAGACAAAGGTAGAACATACTGTATCAAAAAACACATAATTATTAATATTTATTTCTAGATAAGAGAATAAAATTAATAAAATAGTGCATACCGATAATGAAATATATTATAGACTAATGACTACCTTAATGAATGTATGCCAATCATGTGTTTTAACCCCTGCAAAATCACCTTTTTTCGTCAAGATATTCTTTATGTTTGACGAAAAACCCATCGGAAACCTGATATTTTTTATGACCTCTCTTACAATATTGCTCTGTTGCTCCGCCAAGCACCAAGAAAGACTAATATTCTGTTGACAGCCATCGCCATTAGACTTAATGATCACACTTTGCAATGCGTGATTAGATTCTTGGATGTCACTACAAATCTTTCTAATTCTTTCTTTTTCAGTCCTCCCATCTAATATTCGCCATAACATTTCTATTATGCTCTTCCTGATATGCATTGTGTCAAACAAATGAACTATTTGCAGGTGCTCGTAGTATGGCAACCTACTGAATTGAATCAGGTAAATTTTGATTCCTCGTGTGCCTTAACGACATTCATGAAACATCAACAAAATCAAATTAAAACCAATTAATCAATAATGGTATAACATATCGTGTTGAACATAAGTCAATACAAAAAAACAAATTGGCATACCTTGACGGTTTCTATTATATTCCACCTTCCATAGGTGAGGTGTCATTCTTCGTGGTTTTTTTTCCATTCTCTTCTTTACCGTTCAATTTTTCTTTGTCTGTAGTTCGATAACTATGGTTCTTAGGCAGAAAGTGCTTATACTCATCGAACATTTCCTTTGCTAAACTCCTTGAACGACGAGAATTTATCTTGGGACCGCAAAATGGACATGCAAATTTACCCTTGGTTTGAAGACCTACAAGATATATGAATTGGTGTAGCAAATTAGCATTACAATTTAAAATAATGCATGATATTATCAACAGATATATAAAATATTAAGGAACAAAAGAAAGTAACAACATACCACAAAAATGTGTTAACCCGGGAGCATCATGAATTGTAAATGCAAGTATTCCATGGAATTGAAATCGTCTTTGCCCGATTGGTCTAGAAATATCATACATAGTGACGCCAGCCCATAACTTCAACAACTCATTGATAAGAGGCTCAAGATATACGTTCATATCTTTAACCTGGTACTTGCCTAATTGGTCAAACATACATGATTAATTATATTTAGCGCTTATATGTCGTTATATATAAAAGACATAATTATCATGCACAAAACAAATCAATGAAATATTTATTGATCAGACTTTCAATTAAAAAAATACCTATTAATTAAATACTTGGAACAATCATTGCCAACATTGTGTGCTCTCTCTTGATCGACATCCAAGGAGGAAGGCTATTGTTTATAACAAAAACAGGCCACACTGAGTAGGTAGAACGAAGCTCTCCAAATGGATTGACACCATCAGCTGCCAAAGAAAGTTTAACATTACAAGGACCTTCTTTAAAAATTGGCCACTTTTCTTCGATGTATCTCAATGCAGAACCATCTGCAGGCATTCGAAGAACATCGTCATGACTTCTGTTCTTTGCATGGAAATCCATAAACTGTGCTATACTTTGACACCTGAACAACTACTAGAAATGTGGGATTATCAGAATATAATGAAGAACTTTTTGAGGCACCTTTTTTGTCACTTTATCGATTCAATACCTACTTGTTTGACATTGTGGGCATTCATTTTCTAATGCATATTGTCCATAGTATATGATATGATCATTAGGATATGCATCAATAGCTTGATACTCCATACCAAATGCTTTCATAATGACATATATCCCTCGATATGTGCGTGGTAAAATATTTGAAGTTGGTAATAGAAATTCACCTAACAATCTACAAAATTCAAAAGAATAAATCAATGGAAACAATATTAATCATCAATATCGCATCCAAAATTTACACATTAGATAAAAATAGCAACAATATAGAAAAAAAGTCAACCCTTTCTATATATAGATATTGTGAACATGCAGACAAGAATAAAAAAACAAATTACATACCTTAGTATCTGTGTCATACAGGTGTTTGATAATCCATTCAAAACCTTCAAGTTCAATAACAACAATATAGCAGATAAAAGATTTGTTTTGGAGCCTTCATAAAGAGGTTGACGTGACTTCTCAAGTAGAGGATCAACATCATCACTATCATCCTGGTTGTCCTCATCCATTGGAGCAAATGTGTCTTGGATCAATCTATGTATCTCATCTTCCTGATTTGTGTCACTAATGTTATCTACATCCATTATATCATCATAAATAACTACTTGATCATCTTCAATATTCTGATGTAGAAGTTCGTCAGGACGTGAATGAGTATTTCTGCTAGTACTTGGCAAATAACTCTATGGAATGCAGCATTTTGGGGGCATTGTCTATAAATTTACAAACAACATAGAAAAATTAGTTTGTATAGAACATATAGTAAAAAAAAAGACATTTTACTAAAATTCATGCAGACATGATGAATATTACAGTGAATATATTAAAAATTGAACCCCAAAAATAATCTTACCAGGGGACGATATTCACAACCCCCTTTGGCATGCCCCTTCTCCCTACAATGTCTTTCAGCTGTTTCTATTAAAGTCTTCTTTTTTGCAAGCCCCTGCAATCAAAGCAAGGACAATAACATTTTCCATCTCCTCTCGCATCTAATGCATCTCTAAACTGAGCAAGCTTCCTTGCATTTTCATTCATAGTGACAAATCCTTGTAGTGGTACAAGGATTTGTCACTATAACTTGTCAATTACATTAGATATTATAAGTACATTTCTGAATATAGTATATTATAATCCAATATTTTCTATATTTATAAAGAAAAACATGAAGACTAAAGTAAATATGAATGGAAAGATGGTTATAAGTTGGTTGTGAGAAAGTGAATTGAGAATGGAAAGATGGTAAGTTAATATAATCTAACGTTTAATGTGAACACTTGGAGGGAGATTGTACCCATGTAGTGGTTGGAATTTTAAATAGATACTCTTTCCATATTTTTAGGAATGCATTGTATCAAGAGCACTAAAATTAGAAGTGGTTTTGGTTGGTTACTAAAAAAAATGGTAAATGTCAAATGTTAAGGAACCAAAAATATTGGAAAATTGATAACTACTTGTATAGTTTGAAGACCTGATCATATAGTTTGACCACCAAAGAGGGTAGGCTCTTAACCAATATTGTAGATGTATTTCACCCACATGACATGGGATATCACCTTCGGAAGCTCAAATTTGGTTGGGAACATTAACTAGTTTATTGACAAATATTGTGAAGTATCCATTAGGTAGTGAAGGGTGTGAGTCCATAATCATACTTTATAGGTTTGAGGTAATAATATTGGTTCGAGGTATGATAGAGAAAACCAATGATGTTGAGAAGTGCACACAAGAGCTAAGAAATGAGTTGGTTAAAGGTCAACTATTGAAAATCCTCTATTTAGTTGATCCATTGCAATAGTTGAAGACTAGTAATTAGGTAAGTAGCAAATCTTGATGAGGTCAAGCCATAAAAAAATTGAATCCATATATACATTGAATATGCAAAGAAAAAAGAAGAAAGGATTGTAATAGATCCCAAGCATTATGTATGTCAAATGTTATATAGGACCACAAACACACTAGAGATAGTACCAATTGCAAGAGAAAACATTTTCAAATATGCCATTTTCAAAAAGCAAGTTAACATGACCTAAGCCAAAAAAACAAGTTCTTGAAAAAAATATAGCAAGTTAAATGAAAATGATAGCAAGTTCTTGAAAAAAATATTAGAAAGGCAAAAAAGCAAGTTAACATGACCTAAGCCAGCTCATTACTAAACAATATTAAAATCTAACCCTTATAAAAATATAGACAAAAAATTACACATTACTAACCTTGCAAGTTCAAAATCAGAGCTATGCAGAATATCCAAGCTCATACAATCACCCCGCAAGTCCAAAATCCGTGCTCAATGTGCCGGAAGAAAAGAAAATGTGAAAATCATGGTGAGAGTGTGTAGTTTATATAGCTCGACATTCATCCATGTTGCCACGAAAACTGAAACCTAGATTTTTCATCCCTATATCAACGAATGTTCGTGGAACTTTTAAAAATGTGGATATTGCCACGATTTTTCCGCCTTGACAAAAAAAAGTTAAAAAAACAATTTTTTAACCCACGAATGTTGAAAACATGGAAAATTTTCGTGGAACAATCTGCCCATATGTAGTAGTGTACTAACCCACCACGCTCTACCGAAGTACCGAGAGGGATAATATACTCATGGTGTAGTAATTAGTTCACATTTTATTTTTAGTCTTTGTTTTAGTTCTTTCAAAGTAACGAACCCGGTTGTGTATACCCAAAGTATGCTCTAGCCATCACATAAAGGGATTTCCTGAGTACGTGGTGGATGATCAGAAAATATTTTCTCAGCCAATAGTAATTAGTCTCACATTTGTAATTTACATTCCCTAGAAGATGAAGATCTAGTGTCTTGGTTTTACCTTTGTGTGGGAAAATCTGACAGAGAAAGCGGGAACAACTAGAATATGATCATAGGGCCCTGCGAGGATACACCCTAGTTTGGTGTAGTGTTTGATATCCCTCTGCGAATCCATCTAGCCCACATTTTTTCATCTAGGGCTACACTTGGTGAGTCTAGATATATTTCCAGTACCATTTTGGTATATCAGGAATACCCCTCTCCTCTAATCAACTCATCATATTAATAAATAAAACTAACCAAGAAGCACTCGCAAAACATCTACAATACAACAACACTTTATTTTGACTCCATTTTGGCACTAATCTTATTTTCAATATTTCAATATTTTGTTTAGATCTTACGTGTTAATTGGATATAATTATCTTATGATTTTGACCTTAATTCAGATTTTGCAAGTGATTTTTTCTTTCAGTTAATCTATTTCAAAACTCCTAGAAAAACTCACCCATTTACAAACTAATCATCTTAATAGCATTATTAACTCATTGGGACTAACCCCATTGGATTCGTTAGGAGTTTTTCCTAAATGGAGGAGTTGAGTGTTGAGTGACAGTATCTCAACTTGAAACTTGCCCCCAAGGAACACACCTAAGCAACTTGAATATTTCTGTTGCGATAACCCCCAGGTGCATGTTCCGGCGGAAACACGAACCAACAAAATACTTCTTCAACAAGGAACTTAGTCATAACCTCCTCCATTATTGTCTTTGTGTTCCTTTCCTTTTCCCATTTGGTGAAGAGATTAGTGGCCATGACAATATATTTGTACTATCATTGTTCCTTTCATTGGTATGAATGACCTGATTAAATCAATTCCATAGTGTTCTAATGCTTCCATCGGTAATATTGGGTTAATCTCATGACAATCATAGATTTTTATTTTATTTCCTACCTTTTTCCATTGTTCACACCTTCTTACCATCTTGTAGTAGTCTTTAAATGAAGTGTGCCAACAAAGTCTCACACATAATGTCTTCTAAGATATTATATATGTGTAGAAGTGTCTTCATGTTGTCATCTAGTGGGTGTCATTTATGATTTCTATCTTGATGGGGCTAACACATCTATGCATTATTTCATCCGTCTTGATCTGGTGTAGTTTTCGCAATAAGGGTTTGAATTTGAGTTCTTTTTGGGATAAACTTCACATTTGGGTTATAATGAATCCTTGATGTTGAGTGGATAACTCCCAAATGGTACTTCTTCATTAATTAAGATGTTTATTTATACATTGGGAAAATGTCTCTTGGACTTTGGATTCAAAGAGATCCGTTGGAGTCCCTATGACTCCTCATATTCCCCTTATTGGATTGACTATTATATTTACATTATTTACATTATTTACAATCATAATCCTAAAGGATTAGATTTCCAACATTCCCCCTCTTAATCCGAAAGGGTGTTTGTGGGTCAGAGCATGGTTCTAAACTTTTCAAACTTTTCTCATCCAAATGCTTTGGTGAAGATGTCTGCAATTTGCTCATTCGTGGAACAATGTCATAAATGGACTGTCTTGGCCTCTACATGATGTCGAATCAAATGGTACTTTGTGTTGATGTGCTTGGTTCAATAATGGAATCTGGGATTCTTGGCCACCTTGATTGTGGAAGTGTTGTCAATCAATAGTGGAGTGGATTTCTCTTGTTTCTCTTGCAATTATTCAAGTATCTTCATGAGCCACACAATATCTTTCGTTTCTTCTGCATCAGACACATATGTTGCCTCTATTTTTGAGTCTGTTGGAACTGACTGTTTGCATGATCTCTAGGAGACAACTGTTGATCCAAGAATCATTGTGTATGCAGAAGTGGAAACTCCTGACTCTTTGTCGCCACTGAAGTATGAATTAGAGTACCTAATGAGTTTGAAGTCCTCCACCTTAGAGTACTTGAGTCCAAAGTCTTGAGTCCCTTTTAAGTATCTTAGAACTCTTTTTGCAGCAGACTAGTGTCCTTCACAAGGTTTGTGCATGGACCTTGAAAGGATTCCAACAACATAAGAAATATATGGTCTCGTTGTGGTAAGGTAAATAAGGATTCCTAAAATCTATCAGTACTTGGTTTCATTCTCAAATTCTTTTCTTTCACTTGATGTGAGCTTAATTTTTTTTCCATTGCAATTGAGAGAGGGTTGCATTCTGTCATGCAAAATATGTTCAACAATTCTCCAACATACTTCTTCTAGGAGATGAATATGTACTTAGGATGTTGAGTCACTTCGATTCCCAAGTAGTAATGAAGATGTCCCAAATCAGTCATTTCAAATCCTTTCTTCAAATCTTTCTTTATAGATGCTATATAAGTTTCATTGTTCCCTATCATCAATCTACAAACACCATAAGAAACACAATAGATCTTCCAACTTTATTTACAAACAATGTTGCGTCATCAAGATTATAATGTTTGAAATTTAGCATTAGAATATGCTTGGTTAGATTTTCATACCATGCTCGAGGTGCTTGTTTCAGGCCATACAAGGACTTGACAAGTTTGCATACCTTGTGTTCTCATCCCTTCACAACAAATCCTTCTGGATGAGACATGAAGACATTTTATTTCAGGTCTCCATTCAAGAAAGTTGGTTTTTACATCCATTTGGTGGAATTTCCACCCATTTTGTGTAGCCAAAGAGAGTAAGGTGCAGATGGTATCCCATTTTGCTATGGGGAAGAACATTTCTTCATAGTCAATTCCTTCTTTCTATGCATAGCCTTTTTCCATGAGCCTTGCTTTGTGCTTGTCAAGTGAGCCATTTGATTTGTATTTGTTCCTGTATACCCACTTCCTACCAATTGGTTTGGTTCTAAATGGAAGTTCAACCAACTTCCAAGTTCCATTCTTCATGAGTGCATCATATTCATTATGTATGGCTTATTTACACTCATCATGAGTAGCAGCCTCTTTAAAGGAAGTTGGTTCAAAATTAGTAGATAATTTCAATTCACAATCAAATGAGACACCCATGTCATCATCTGAGTTATTTACATCTTCTCCATATTCTTGTCTAGTTAATATTCCCATTCTCATTTTTCCAGCTTTATCTAGATTTACACTTTCAAGTGTCTTTGTGGCCCATTTCATAATCTTCCTTGATGGCCCAGGTTGATCAAGTGGTGGTGCTTCATTCTCCTCAAGGTTCAATCTTCCAATCCTCTCAATCACATCATCAAGTTGAGTCTCTTGTTTAGGTAAAGTGGCAGGAACTTCTTCTTCATGAGTGGGTGTTGATGCTTCAAATGAAAATTCCATAGATTGATCCAAGATAGGGACCCCCCCTTCAAGATGTGGAATTACATTATAAAATTCATAATATGTCTTTAGATGTACAAATTTCTCTCGATGATTGTGTTGTCTTTCAATAGACTGATCATTTTTATTAGTTTCAAGAAAAATGGCATCTTTGGAAACAACACATTTCTTATTTACCCCATCATAATGATGATATGCCTTGGAGGTTTCTAAGTACCCCAAGAAAATTCATTTTTGACTTCTAGCACCAAGCTTGTTTCTTTGATCCTTTGGTATCAAGGCATAGCACGTGGAATGAAAAACCTAATTGAACGAAGGTGGCCAAACCACATTTCATGTGGAGCCTTGTCTTCAAGATCATGAGATGGACTTCTATTTCTCAAATATGCTGCACATAATACTGCATCACTCCAAAACATAAATTTCACATTCTTGAAAAGCATCATTGAGCATTTCATATTCATTATGATTTTATTCATCCTTTCTGCCACATTGTTTTGTTGAGGATTGCAGGGAACTGAAGTTTGAAGTGTAATCCCATGTTTACAAAGATAGTCTTCAAAAGCATTAGAGGTGTATTCTTTACCATTATCAGAACGAAATGTACCAATATGAGCTTGTGCTTGATTTTCTATCCATGCATTAAAGTTCTTGAATGTTTAAAATGCTTCAGACTTTGTCTTCAACAAGTATACCCAACACATTCTAATATAGTCATCAACAAATATAACGAAGTATTTATTTCCATTTGCAGAAGGAACTAGCATGGGGCCACATAAGTCAGAGAGAACCAGCTATAACTTTCTACATGCTCTAAATTTAGACTCTTGGAATGGGATTACTATGTTTTCCTAGTGTGCATGCATCACATTTGTTATTTTTCTTAGGAATGGTGGGAAAACCAAATACACCATTCTTTCTTAACAAATGAATACTGTTATAATTTAGTTGACCAAATCTAGCATGCCATAACAAACTCGATGAAATATTACCTTGTTCATGCTGAGAAAGGTAGGCAAAATTTTGAACTCTTACAGAAGAGCCCCTCAACTTCAACAACTTTCCATCTTCATATCTAGTCATGATGACCTTATTTTCAGAGGAATTCACTATCTCTATAACTCCATTGAACATGTGGATGGAATAGCCTTGATGTCGAATCTGCACTAAGGACAACAAGCTTCTCAGCAACTCTAGAAGATAGATAATATTCTTTAACATAAAATGAGGGAATCTAGGTAGCTTGAGACAGATTGAGTCAATTCCCTTTGGTTTGAGGCTAGATTTGTCTACAAAATGTACACTATGCCATCTATAATGTCGTCGAGTTCTTCAAAACAATATTTCCTACAAGTCATGTGAGATGTTGCACCAATACCAAGCAACCAACAATCTTTGTAGGATGAAAGAGAAGTTATATCACTAATTCCAAAGTTACAATGTGAAACAATACAATGAGCAGAATCAAGGGCTTTATCAACCTCTTGGATCTTATTTTTTCCTTATTTGTTCTAGTTATGTCTTCCTTTGATGGATTCCTAAGGATCCCAACATTGATTTGCTTCATGTCCATTCTTCCCACAACATTTTCACTTTAGATCTAGTATTTTGCTTGAGTTGTTTCCGCCCCTTTGCCTCTGAAAATTCTTCTTCCTCATCCTCTATTGTTGCTTTCTCCCTTGGACGGGTCTTTGGACTATTTATTTGCTTTCTGAGCAAAGCAAAGAGATTCTCTAGGATGCTCACTTGTCTCCTTTCCAAAGGCTTTCTCTCTGTCTACAATATGCTCCACCAAGGTGTCAAAGGTGAGGTCTTTAAACTTGTCACTTTCATGAAGAGACACAAGATAGTTAGAGTGAGTAGGATAGAGGGACTTGACAAATGTTGTAAGTGGAAGGTATGGTTTCATATCGGAGGCTTGAATCTTGTGCATACTTGCTTTTATCTCATATGCAATCAGCATAGGATCATTATCCTTTACTTCCAAACTGAACAATTTTAACATTAACTGAATCACCTCCATTTTAGAATGTGAGTCACACAAGTATTTTAATGTCTTCAATGCTTCACGAAACAAAATAGGAATTTGTAGGTAGTATGTGTTGGCTCACCTCTTCACTAATTGTAGCACTGATCATTGCTAAATCTTTCTTGTCTCTGGTCTTCCAGACAACAAGTTCTTTCTCTAATGTTGGAGGTTTTGGGTTAGTACTCAAGATTGTTACTTCATCTATGTGAATGGTTTTTCCTTCACATGTCGTCCCACAAGTCATTGTAGATGAAGGTAGCTTTAATTTTCCTTAACCATTCTGTATAGGTGTCCTTGCAAGTAAGGAACACCAACTATTGATGCGAGTGAGTGCATCTTCTGCAACTTGAACTTGTAACTTTAAACTTAATTTTGGAGGAAAATATGGGAATAATTCCTGCTCACTTATTTACAAATTACTTCTTACAAATTTTGCAGTATTTAATTTTGCTGCTTGATAATTCTACAGCTATCAATTTAATTTTGCAGTGTTCTTGATTTTTCAGCTCAATGCTATTACATTGTTATATATAGAATATTACATTCACCCTTATCTCCATCTCAAAATATGAAATACATAGAGACACAACAAACAACAATATGATACCGCTCTTATAGTCTTCGGATGGAGGTCACAACTCCAACAGTTGGGGTCACCAGGTTCCAAAATAAGGATGCAACTCACAAATAAGAGATCGCAGCTGCTAGTCATCAATCACGTGCAGGGAGGAGCTGAAGAAGGAGAACACAATTCCGTAATAATGATCAACTCTAGCTCATGAAGACATAGAGATATTCATATATACAGATTAGGTTTTCTGTCTTCATCAGATCACACCAATAGAATGGTCTCCACAGCTCTTAAAACATGAAAGGTTTCATGTACCATCCATTTCCAATATTATGAAGACGTGAACGTAGCAACAATAAAATGAAATGAATTCAAATTGGACATATCGAAAAAATTAGGGTGCGCATCTCCCACATGGAACTGGAGAGAAAATGAAGCACCACCAGCAGTTTTGAAATCACATCAATGGAGGATCACTTCTCCCAAAGCAACGGTGTTCCAGTTCAGATCAACCATTGACCATGCATTACAAGCTTCTCTTCAATCCATGCGTGCACATCAACCATCGACCACATAGATCACTCCATCCATTCAAGTGTTGGCATTCACTTCATGTGCATCCTTCAACGGGTGGTCGCAGACTCTAAAAAACATGATGCATCTCTGAAAAATTGATAAAACACTCAAAAACACAGAAGGCAACCTCTAAAAGATGTGGACGTAGCCTCTCAACACCGAAAAACGTGGACTCAACCTCTCAACAACAGATGGAAGGAGTCTCATTCTACGTAGTAAAGAAACACATAGTGAATCAATAGGGTGGCAAGGAACCACCACTCTTTCGCTGCGCAAAAGGAAAGGAACCACCACGCATCAAGGGAGAGCTCAAGTTGCAAGTGGAGGAGCACAAATGGAAGGATTAGGTTTTTTTTTTTCTTGTTCCCAACGGTCAAAAAATGGCACCGTTTTACCTCCATGCAAACAAAAAGGGCACGAAACTTCAAAATTTGCAACATTGTTGGAGTTTCCACTATTGGACAAAAACACAAATGGAGTAGGTAGCACTTGCACGAAGGAGGATTCAGAGGGTAGTCCAATCGTTTGGAACAGAAGAATCAATTATGGAAGGATTGGGGAGTGCATAGAGGGCAGAGGGAAGGAAATAGATAAGCGTGAAGTCGCAGACTATGCATAGTGCAGAATGGGAGAAAATCAAATTGGGAGAATGCTAGGATTCAGAATAGAGAAGTTATGGCAGGTAGCCAGGATCTCTTACCATTGTTGGGTGGATAACTCTTGAATGCTACTTCTTTATTAATCAAGATGTTTATTTATACGTCATAAAAATGTCTTTTATACTTCGGATTCCAAAAGATCCATTGGAGTCCCTATGACTGTTCATCTTCCCCTTATTGAACTAACTATCACATTTACACTATTCACAATTTGGATGGAATCATAATAGATTTCCAACACTTGAGGTGCTTTCCCACATGCAAGAAGTATAGGGCATCTTCTAGGGAACTTGTTGCTTCAAGTATTAGGAAAAGGTTGACATTGAGGAAATCCCATTCGCCTTGTGTTCCTTTCTCCCGAGTCCTAATCCAAGGTAAGCGGTTTGGTCCAACATGCATTTTGTCAGGTTTGAAAAATACTTCAAAGTCATATTCTTGGAAGAGAATGAGCCACCTACATATGTACCATGCCATAATGGTTTTATTCACTATATACTTCAAAGCTTGATGGTCAACATATAAATTAAATTTCTTGGTTAATATATAGTGCTCGAATTTTTAGAGTGTTGGAATATTAATGAGGATGATATGTCTATTTGGTTGTTGAATAATTAAAGGGCTCTCACCAATGCTTGAAGATGGTTCATAAGGAGGACTACATGAAGGAGAGGAGGTTGGAGATTAGACAATCACATTATGAAATTCAATTAAGGACTATAATCCACTTAGATAATTGTTGCATTTCTATAATAAAAAGATGTGGGATCTAGAGACCATGTAACTGCTAAATTGTTCAATACTCATTGAATTATATTTTTTTAAGATTGATAACATATGGAGTTTACTCCACCTTAGAGGGAGTTAGCTTTAAAAACATATATATGTATTATGTGATGAATGTTTATGAAATTGATTGTTGTTTCTCATTTATTCATTAGACATAGTCATTTTGTTTATTTTTTAAGATTGATAATATGAGTTTACTCCACTTGAGAGAGAGTTAAATTTAAAAACATATGTGTGTATTATGTGATGAATGTTTATGAAATTGATTGCTGTTTCTCATTCTATTCATTAGATATAGTAATTTTGTTTAACTGAATATGTGGTGTAGATACAATGGGAAATTTGACTTGTTCATTGTAAAATGGATCAATTTAGAATAAGAGAAAAGTTCTTGTTATTGTGTGGAGTGTATGGTGAAACCCATACAGATGAAAATCCATTTTCCTATAATTACTCTTAGCTGTACTCCAAGTCTAATCACAATGGAAGAAGACCAAGAGATTTACGAAGGTGGAGGAGAGGAAATTCATGACTAGGGAAGGAGAAACCATAATGTCTTCAAATAGACTTCAAGAAGACTTTTTATAATGAAAATTATCCTTAAACTTACAAAATTCCTTTCAGAGTTGAAGACAAGTTTGAGATAAAGACTTGTGACAGTGAAATGGCCTCTAATTCTTTAAGTAATTGGTTGAGATATCTAGAAGTTTATTTCAATTGCTAATGATTAATTGAAGCATAAAATATTTATTTCTCTCTACTAAAATATAGTGATATGCATTGTTAAATATTTATTTCTCTCCACCAAAATTAATATAGTGATATACATTTCTCTGGTGGAAAGGTCTATTTCAAGAGAGATTTATTTCCAAGAATAAGCAAGTTGCAAGTTGGGAGAAGTTTAAGAAACTTATAACAATCCATTCTACCTTATGGTATAGGAAGAAGAAAAATTGTTTAAATGACATCATCTTAGAGAGAAATAAGGATGAGTTAAGGAATATACAACCAAGTTTAGAAGGATGTATATTGATTTAGGTATTAACCAAACAAGAAAGTTATGACAAAGTGCATTAATAGGTTCTTGACATAAGGAATGATGCAAATTTTGTTTAGGTCAAGGATCTTAATGAAGCATGTAATAAGGCTATGTACATTGAAATTAAACATGGTGGAATATTGATATTATGGATTTTGAATTCACATTTTTTCTAAGTTATTGATGTCAACATTTCAACTTATTATATGTATTCCATCTCAGAAGAAAATATAAACAAAGAAATACTAAAGAGAAAGATACAGTAATGGTACTTAAAAATGAATATCTAAGTTATATAGAAGAAACCTACAAAATTAAGAAAAAACAACTAAAAATTAAAAAAAAAAAAACTCAAACGTGAGATAACATATAATTAATAATTAATACTAAGACCCTAAAAAACATAAATAATAAGATATCATATTCATTAATATATATAAGAATACATATAGATGTTTATACAAACATAACATAAAATAAAAAGAAAAAAAAAGACAAGAAATCAACAAAAGCAAGAACTATAAAATGTGTGTATATATGATTATATAATTCTAATAAAAAAATAAGGAAGTCTTAAAATTAATAGAAAAAGAAAGGGATTCCACAAAGTTTAAAACAAAAAATATAAGATAATAACAACCAAATACTCAAATGAAAGGCATTGGAAAAAAATACAAAGGAGGGATAAGATTAAAGAAGAAAAGGATAGACATTAAAATAGAATCAAATCAAAGAGAAAATTACTAAAGAGGAGGGTCCTCCTTGCTTCTTAAAAGTGGGTAGCTAAACTTTGCTCAACTTGAAACCATTGTCCCTATTGATACAATTATCCTCCTTCACAATCTCGATAGCCTCCCTAACTTTCCTTTTAGAAAAGTGGTCAATCTTTGCAAAAAAATGTGTATCTTCAATACAAATATGATGGTTGGTCCTATTAGGATGATCTAACAAAGCATATAATTGACTTGATTACATGTAATAGTTTCCTTATGCTCTTTAACTCTAACTTGAAAGGACATCCCAATTGTCATAAGTAAAAAACATTGGCATGAATAACCCAAACACAGGGAATAAAAAAATCCAGAATATCAATACAACATAGAATGAAAGATTAAAACATAAAATATGTGGAAAAATAATTGGAGGAATGAACTCTTCTAAATGATAAGAGATAAATACTCTGGAAGGAAAAGGAAAGAACGGATATTCCAATGGTATGTAGAAGAGAAGTTATGTTGTGAACATTGTAAGAAGGATGGTCATGACAAGGAATTGTTGGACATGTTTTGTACTCTTTGTATTCCTAGAGAAAGGGGGGTCTGGGGTGGCTAATTACTAACCCCCCCCCCCCCCTCGGAAATAAATTTGTTGGTTTTGTTTTTCGTTCATTTTGAGTTGTTTTCATCTTATGTTTCTCTTCTGCATATTCTTTTATTTCTATAATATGTTTATTCTGATTTGCTGAACCTTAATTTTGATGGTCATAGAGTCATCCTTCCATAGTTATTTGTGTGCTTTGTCCTTTTGTTGTATTAGTCTCTTCCATTGGGGATTTTTGTCTTGTTCTTATGTATTTTCTTTTGATGAATCTTTCCAGACCTATCTTTCCCCTTTGTCTTCCCTTCATCAAATACTTTAATCATGTCCTTGTGCATTTATTCCTAATGGAATTTTGAGGCTTGTTTTTGACCCTTGGATCACCTTCCAGTGGGGGTTTCCAATATTTGCTTATGTTGTTTTATCTGATGGATCTTCTAGGATTGTTTTCATTGTCCTATTTAATCATTAGATCACCTTCCATCGAGAATTTTCCAGTTGACACTTATGTTTTCCCTTTGATGGCTCTTCCAAGCTTATTTTCGATCCCAAGTCTACATCATGCATCCATTCCATTTGGGAAAAGGATCTTCCAAGTGACTCATCGATGATAGTCCCAAGTCACCCATTGGGGTGTAGACTAGTATGAAAGCTCGTGTAAACCTTGTAAAGGAGGTTGCTAGTTCAAACCATGGATAACGAGTGCTCCATTGTGGTGGGATCGATGGTTGCACATAGGGATATAGGGGTAGTGGATGGGATTGGACCCTTGGACCCCATGTCATACGATTACTAGTCCCATCCCAGTTGTCGATTACCCTAGTTACAAAAAAAAGATAATAGTGCTAAGTCTAAGTCATTATTGGGGCTACCCACCCATCGTACCACCTTTCATCAAGAATTTTGGATACTCTTATATCCTTCTTACGCCGATGGGTTCTATTAAGCATATTTTTTATGGCATCTCTACCAACTTCTAGACCACTCATGACCACTTTTCTTACAAATTTTCTAGGGATTCCTCTCCAACAATCTATTGGCATCTCAATTTTCTAGATGAGGTCTCTCCCTATTCTATTTCAATCAAATCCTTATTCTCATGATGATCTTATACTCAAAGTGGATTTTTATTTTTTCAAATTCATGGGTTGTTGAATGGGATGTACTATGTCCATTCGACTCTAATTGTTGTTTATACATGAGTAAAGTTTCATTTGTACCAACTAAAGTTATTTATGGATTTATAATACTCTTGAAAAAAGTGTATCGAAACGAAAGATCACTTATTTACATATAGTGTCAGATGATTAGAGTGTTGATCCGAGTTTAGGTAATCCCCATCCGACTTTGGTTCATTTCCTTCTTTTCTATGATAATTTATGGATTGTTTGGTTAATACCTAATATCTTTACACCATCTTTGGACTAGTATAAATGTCCGACAACATGGGATTTTTTATGGTGTTCTTCCCCTCTCCCTTGCATCTGTTAGTCATGAAATTCCCTAAGGAGAGATGTGTTAATTCTTCTAGCACATAGTAGTCCTTCTAGAAGTTCTAACCTAGTTGAATCATTTTCATGTAGTTTTTTCAAACTATAGGATCATAACCACTCGCAATTGAGTTTCTCCACCTTGTTCTTTTCGTTTTTGTCATATAGAAGGAATAATGGTCCTTCCTAAAATTCATGTTTATTTAATCTACTATCATGGTATATTTTCAATCGTTTCTTTCCCATTATTTGTTGGACTTATGACCATAACTTGTCCTCATCCATTCTTTCAAGTTTCTCTAACTTGTGCTTCATGGATCTATCAATTTCCCATCATTACTTGAATTCAATGAATAGAGATGGTGCCATATATTCCATGAGCATAATGGATTCTATACTAAACACTAGTCGGAATGGTGTTTGTATTTATCCTTTGCTCCAAGTGGTCCTATATGCCCATAGTGTCACATGGAGTTTATTGTCCCAATTAGTTCTTCTTATGTCACAAAACTTGGTAAAAAATGATACTTGGATTTTGTTTGTACTTTAATCCCATCGTTTTTCTCTTGGGTAATACGAGCTACTTTTATTATGTAATACTTGAAATGTATCCATCAAATTTTTAATGACACATGTAGTAAAATGTGTACCTTGTTCCAAATTTATCTGAATAGGACATCCGAACCAGTAAAATACTTCATCAATAAGGAACTTAGTCGTAACCTCCTCTATTATTCTCTTTGTGGCCCTTTCCTCTACCCATTTGGTGAATAGATCAATGGCCATGATGATATATTTGTACTATGTTCCTTCCATTGGTATGAATGGTACGATTAAATAACTTCCCCGGTGGTCGAATGCTTCCATAAATAATATTGGGTTAATATCATGACAATCACAGACTTGTAGTTTATTTCCTACCTTTTTCCTTTGTTCACACCTTCTTACCTTCTTGTAGTAGTCCTTAAATGAAGTGGGCCATGAAATTATCACACATTTAATGTATTCTAATCTATTTTATATGTGTAGAACTATCTTCATGTTGTCATGTAGTGGGTGTCATTTACGAGTTCTATCTTGACAGGGCTAACACATCTATGCATTACTTCATCCATATTGATCTCCTGTTGTTTTCCCAATAAGAGTTCGAATATGAGTTCTTTTTGGGACAAGCTTCGCATTGGGGTTATAACAGATCCTTGAGATGCTTTCCGATCTGCAAGAAGTTAATTTTTTTAACCCCAACACTAGATAAAATAATTCCTAGTGATTTTCACTTACTAAAAACTATATGAATAGCTCGCTGACTAAATTATATTGTTGAAATCTATTAACAAAAATTTACAGCGGAAGCAAAATAGGAAACAAATCACAAATATATACACAAATTTCTTCCCTTCAAAATCATCTTTTCATTAACTAAATTCCAAGCTTACAAGGGCTCCCTTACAAGGAAAATGACCATAAAAACTAGCAAAGCTTCCCTTTAGAAGACAATCTCCCTCTATAAATCTAAATTAGAAATATTCAGCAAAAAGCACAAAAAACCCATAATTTTCATTGCCTACAAAGATTCCCCACTACCTTATTTGTACAACTATCCAATCTATACAGATCCATACTGTGTATTCCTGTATGGAAAAATTTGTATGATTGTATGGATTTTGTATGATATTTCTGTATAACTATACAAAATTCGTATGGTATGTTCCGTAAGGCTGTACGAAATATATACAATTGTACAATTCACATGTTTTTTCCTATTTATGCATGTTTTTGGTTGTTCAACTGTGCCTTTGTTGGACTGGTACGAATTCATGCTGCTTCTAGATTGTTGTCTATTCTCTCCTTGGATGGGAAATCAGAAAATCATTCTTCTTCTTCCCACAGCTAGATGAAAGTCCTTTTTCACCCTCTTTCACACTTGGATAAAATTCTTTCTTCACCCAACTCCACACTTGGATGATAGTCCTTCTTCACCCAATCAAAGAGATCTTACTATCTCTCTCTTGTCTTTCAATTTTATGTATTTCTCCTCTCCTCTTATCTACCCTTTTATACTTTTGGGATGATCCAAATCCCTAACTCCAATGTCTGAGATTAGATCCCACTCACTTGATATCATCTGTTGTGATTCATTTAATTAATTGAAATAATTAATTCCCAATATTAGGCATTTTTCCAAATTAACCCCAATTACTTATAAAAAGGCATTCACTTTAATAATTCCTTTAATTAAAGTGAATTTCCTAAGTCCCCGAGAGATTTTAATGATGAATTCCACATGTAAGACACAAACCACTGTGGAATTACCCATCTGATGCTACAAACATCAACACTCCCTCTTAGAGAGGAAGGTACTTTTGGAAGAAACACCTAGAACAGTTCATCCCTGTGATCCTAGTACTTTATCCTACACATCATCCTTCACCATTGCATCCTACCATACATGTTTATTTGTTGCTTCCTCAAAACTAGAAGGCTGATCATCAACGATGATATGAATGAGTGCCATATGATTCTTCAGAGGCTCTCTCTCCTAGATTGTACTCTTAGGAGCATTAAATTGCTCCTAAGCATCCCTCAATGTTAGTTCATACCAATTAAGTCTTCTATCAAAGATGGAAGGGGCTAACACCCCCTTGTTATAATGTCTTTTGCCACAGTTTATCCCAAGATGTTATAGTGGTTGATCTATCCCTATTCCTAGTTGTAGACATCCTTTTTCCATTGTTCCATTTTGCATAATTGGTTATTTTGAGAAATCCAGTATTAAAAACCCTATTTCCCAACAAATACATGACCTATCCTTGGCTAGCCTATGTATACATGACCTAATTGTGTCTATCCCGTGTATGTGCCCGCATGAGGGTAACAAATAAAAAATAATTGATAAATTTATTTCATGAGTTAGTTTCAATTTAAGACCATTCCCCAAACTCCCAAATCCCGTAAATAACTTCTCCTAAATCCCTAACTACTCTCATTTAAAGTATAAAAGAGTATAGGTGAGAAGAATTTGGATGTTACATAATATACAATCACCTTGCCCTATGTTTGGTAAGATTGTTCTTGGAGAAGAAACCCTCTCTGTTATCAAATTGTACAACCCTTTTCCTTAAGTTTGCAACACACTTCTTTCCCTATATGGAACCCTAGTTTTCCATTAATTTCACCACAAGCTTATTATGCTAGAGAATTCCCCAAATCTCTTGAGCATACTTTGTGTGAAAAGACTTTGAGTTAATATTGGAGTGCTGAAGTGGATTAGAAGGAAGAACCCATGACTCAGTTTCATAGTGGCATAAATATGATCATGTTTACTTGTTCTATGTACTTCATTGCCATTTTCAATATATAAATGAACTCTTTTTCCTATCCAATACATGATCTTTATATGCATATTAGTTTATGTGAATTATTATTGCTATGAATTGGAAATCTATAATTCTGCAAGTTTCTTTTATAATATTTTATGGTTATTATGATGCTTTCACTTTCCTTTGCTTTCATTTAATGAATTATAGCAAGAAGTTGAGGAAAAAGAAGCAAAGATTAAGACTAAAGGATTCTACTTCAAACGTTTGGAACTAGGTATGTACCCTTAATGATTTGTATGCCAATTGTTTGTTGAAAAGAAAGTATTTTACTTACTTCCAAGATTAGGGTTTGTTTATGTCTCTTCTCTGCAACAACTGAACCCAACAATTGTTTGGGATTTATTTCCCTAAACACCCCTTCCCATATGAAGGTTGACTCCCCACACTAGAAGTCTGTGAAATCTGCTCACCCTTCAAATCCTCCTACTCCTCGTCTTCTGTCACTGATCCATGATCCATGATCCCCTTGGATCCACCTACAGTATTTCCCTTCAACCTATATAACTTTCCCTCTCTAACCCCAATTTTGATTGTGGTATCAGGGCTAGCTCCATCTAGACATATGAGTACTTTCCCTTTCTTGATTGAGATGGAAAAAACCTTGTCCTCCAAAACTAATAATGAGAGAAATTCTTCTTCAAATTTGGCACCCAAAGAACCTCCTCGGCCTCCAAAAAACCTCTTGACTCAAGTTAGAACCAAATAGCTCCCACCCCTTTCACTGCATACTTGACATCATCACCAAGCTGCACATGGGTCCTTGAGTCCTTCTCCATTAGGATGTTGAAAATATCCCTTGATTAATCATGTGATGCGATGCACCTCTATCCAAGTACCAAGCACTCCTTTTGTTAGTTCTGGTGGTGAGGCGGGAAACTAGTGAGAAGTCCTTCTCAAACTTTGTTGCAAATTGATCCATCTATGTCTCTACGTATGTTGTTGTTTTCTTCTCCTCTTTCCCCTTCATCTTATGTGGACACTGAGATGCATAGTGACCATTATTGTGGAAAATAAAGCACTTGATTTTACTTATCTAATATCCCAATATAATGATTTCAAAGGATATTAACTCTGTTTTAAAATTTAAAACATAAATTTGCAAAACTGAATCTATTCATAAAAAACTAAACTTGGTCACAGATAAACCCACCCAGATCTTGAGATTTGAACTCTTTTGGATATGAAAAATATGTTAGTGAGTGTGCAGAAACATAGATAACGGAATCAAGGCTAGATTCATATTCCTATGCACAAGGTACTGGGACCATTTATGGTTCAACAATAGCTACCGTTGAAGTCTACACCAAGGCTGCCCAGGTACACCAGCATATGCATACTAGACTCATACACTTACACTTGAACTAAAAAAAAATGGTGGATATCAGGTAATTAAATCCCAATATAATTTTGGAAAAGATTTGCATAGGTTTTGGGAGGATTTGGAAGAGTTTGGAGACAAAAGGAGGAAGAGCACTATGTAGGATTTCTCAACTAGTTTTACTTTAGGCTCTCCAAAACAGGCTAAGAAGGATACAAATCCTTAGGTAGAGACTTGTATGCTATTCATAACTGAATTAAGAACCTCAAATGACTGACATAACAAAAAATATGAAACCAGACATCTTTTAATCATTAATATTGCAAAACTAGTCAATTAATGAGGCCTAAAGAGCTAGGCTTGATAAATGTGAGCACAAACAACCTCTAAGGATATCAAATTCTTATCCTGATGACTAATATGACTTAGAAATGTATAAAATATGCATACAAAAAATTAACTGAGTTTTTAAGTAATAAATAGATGTACCATAGCTCAGACTACATAGAAAGTCATAAATTTTGGAGTTTTACAAAGATTGGAGAAGAATTCTTAGAGAAGAGTAGGTTGAGGAATTGTAATCATTGAATATGAAATGTAGGAGTTCAAGGAGCTATTGGATTCTCATGGTATGTGCAATGAACTTCTGAATATTATTGCAAGCTCTCCAGTTGATCTCTCTCTCTAAGTGAAACTCATCAAAACCACATCAAATTGGCTTGGATCTCTGCATCAACTCTGGAGGATCAATATCTACATGGAATGGGTTGCATTAGATATGAAAATTAGTCATCAATGGCTGCACTGGATCATATGTAGAAGAATGGAACAATAAATATGGGGCACATCTCCCACAGGTGGTTAATGACGCATCTCTAAAGTCTAGAGAAGCTCATAGCTTACTCATTTACAAATGATAAACTGTCAAAATATGTGAAATGGAGTTCTCCTCCTTCTTTTATTGACTTTTCTCCTCATGGTTTAGCTTATCCTATTATAAATTCAAATTGGAGGAGGCATGGATGTTTCCTTGATTAATTAGATTGGGTTTGGACCCACTTATCCTCATGGATGCGTCCTCACTTGCTGAACTTGTGCCCTATAGATTTTCTAGATGTTTCTAATCCTTCTTGTGTTGCACAAATCAAGAAACTTATTTCTTTTTTGTTTTTGATAACTTTCCTGCTTTTCCAACTTTCCTTGCTATATGAATTTCTCTTGCTTTTAGAAACTGCGCCTCCTTGCTTTCTAGATGTTTCCTTCTTTTGAATACTGGCTGCTTTTCTGCACTTGCCTGCTTTGTGCAATTTCCTACTTTATGCACTTGCCTGCTTTTCACTGCTTTTGACAGTTTCCTTATTTTTTGCTTTGCTATGCTTTTCATTCAGTTTCATCTTTGGTTGAAAACTCATTGAGCTACCCTTATCTCCTTATGCGCACACATCCAACTTATTATCACATTTAATAATAATTAAATATCCAAATAATAATTGCATCACCTTTAATTTAATTTATTAAAACAACTATAGGATAAATTATTCATAGTTAATTTAATTGCCTAGAGTAATTGGCCAATGTTATCCCCATTAATTAACTAATTCACTGATTTTAACTAGGCTCCATGGGGGTTTGATGTGACATTGGTTTCTTCCTGGTGCTAACAAAAATGGGAACATGGCAGTCCTCCCCTCCCAAAATTGCTTGTTTTCAAGCAATAAACCAGTTCCAACCATCTATGAATCCAACCAGTGACTTATCTCCTCAAAATATGTTGTTGGCTATTTACAATTGGAATCCTCAATTCCAAGCTAACTACCAGAGGTCCACCATGTTTCTGCTGCACCACTCTGATTATTACTCTCTCATCAAAAGTAACATTGTCTCCTATGCAGCTATCCAAACCCCAGCTACAACAACTGAATGCTAGGATCCCAAATTTTGTGCTGCATTCCTCTAGATGACAATGGCATCCCAAGAAATCCACAATTCCAAGGAATTCTTGGATCCCACTGTATCTACTGCATGTCTGGAAATGGAATTGTTGCTTTGTGGAAAACTATCCTTCCAGATAATTCCAGGGCCCCATTGTCTTAATTGCATCCTCCCAAACATCAGTATCAACAGAAAGAATATATAATCATGGAGGATGTCTAGATCACTCCACGAAACTAGAAGTTCATCAATTCCAAAGGAAGATTGAATATCCTCATAATCCATGTGCAAACTAGCATTGCAATTACCATCCATAAGACATAGGTTACAATCCCATGTCCATCCAGGTACACTGAAGACATCACATAGCATCCATAAATTCCCATACAACTGCTCACAAAATATGAATGATGTGTCCATAAAATTTCCACTAATACAAACAACAAACTTACCCCGTGGGGTACTCAACTCCCTCATGCATCTATCCACCCAATCAGTGGATGAATAAGCACTCGATCTTAGTGATCCAAATGGAAATCTTGTAGCTTCCCCATGTGCCATCTTCACTCCGGTGCAACAAATATTTACTTTGCTACTTGTTCCACCTAATTGGCTCAAGTGGAACTCCCATGCACTACTATGGATGATGGAGACATCAGATAGATTCCTCTACTGCTGCTCATCAAACTGGTAAGGGACTGGTGCACTTTTCAAACCCCAAGATATAACCTTCAAGTCATCAACATAGAGTGTGGAAGCCTCCTTCTCCTCATGTGGCACCAAAAGAAAAAATCGCTTTACCCAATCTTCATCCCTATGTGTGCTAGATGATATATGTGTGTGGGATGGAGAATAGTGAACCAACTCTCTGCAACAATCATCCATCATATTTGTGGTTGGATCAACCGAAGTGAGATCATGTGTCTCCTCCAAAACTGTGCAACTAACTCCTAGAGGCAACTCATAATCTCTCTGGCAATGAATAGGTGCTTGGTCTTCATTTTGCTTGACCTCAAACTCCCCAAGCACATGCAAATCAAAATGTACTTCATGTGGCCAATGCACACACGTACCAAATATCAAATCACTGTTATTCAAATGACAAGGGTGAAAGTCCCATGTCCAATCACAAAAAGAGTAAGCATCATCAAAATTCCATGGATTCCCATGCTGCTCACAAGAAGTGTAAAATGTATCAAGGATTTATCCATAGATGCAAGCAGGAATATCACTCATGTGTCTTTTCTACCAAATACAAAAAGAAGAGACACTCCAACCCAATGATCCAACTGGAAAGCAAACCGCTTCCTTATGTGAATACTCCCAGTGGCTCAACTCTCTTCCACTGGTCAAAAGGTGCATGCCATCATAGTGTGCCTTGCTCAATGCAGTCAAGTGGGAACCATATGCACCTTTATGTGTAGAGGCATCAAATGTAGGCGTGGGATGCCTCTACAAATGCTGGGATGGATATGGGATATCCTTGAATCAACTGGAGTAAATGTGGGATCCTTATGCTCCTCTTCAGGCACCATAAAGAAGAAATTCTTGACCCAAACTTCCTCCTCAATTGAAAAGGAATAAGTAGAAGGAAATGATGTAGGATCATGGACTAGAATCTAATCACTGCAAACCTCATCCATTAAGATAATGGATGCATGAACTCCCTCAAAGGTTTTTCCATCACACATGAGATCTTCTGACTCGTCAATGGAGGAATGACTCACTCCAGGAAGAAGCTCAGCTTCTCTTTGGAATATAGTATGTGCTTGGGACTCATCATCTGCATCCAAAAACTCCTCAAGCACATTCATTTAATCATGCACCTTATGAACCACCATCTCATGATGTTCCTCCATATAAATTTTAATTTCATCAATCGAAAGAGAATGGCTGACTAGAAGGTAGGAGGGAATATGTGATCTCTGCAACTCTTGGTGAAGTTGCTCTATCTCCATCTTAGATTCCAAGACAACGCTTTGAGTGCTTATCAAAGAATATTGGGTGGTCATCAACTCATCATTGACCTTGCAATGTCCTCATCATCCTTCAAGGATGCTCCATGCAACATATGAACAAGCTCATACAAATAATCTATGTCAGAAAGCATGTGTGAAAAATTACCTTGGATTGTAAACATTGCTCTCTGGATCTTCTCCATGGCATCAAGGAAAGATGAATCTTCCAATGAAGAAGCTCTCCAACAAGACTGTAACACTGAAACATGTGTGTCATGGAGAATGTGTAAGGCCCCCTTGATATTTCTTTTGATCATATTGAGTGGACTTTCAAAAGGATAAGGTTGAGAACTAACATCATCATCATTTATTAGTGGATCAACCCCCTGAAGCTCTGGTGGTGATAATGAGATCGATCCTTGGACCTCTTCCTCGACTGCAAGGAATTTATCTTCTTCAGGTTTAGTGGAATTTGTACTTGCACCATCCTCATCAAGTGGTATCTCTATGTCACTAACATAGATATATGGATATCCATCAGTATATGTCTCCCCAAAAGTTAGGCACCCATCAGTAGGTACCTCATCATAACATCCTTCAATAGATGCTTCTTCAAAACTTGAGAAACCATCAGTAGATGCCTCTTCTTGGAACCCATCAATAGTAACTCTATGATTCATAATTGGATGGCCCTTAGAAGAACTGGTGGTGGCTTCTTCATGCTTACAACCCTCATCAGTAAGGATTTTACCTTCATCTTCTTCAGATATACATGGTTCTTCACTTGAGAGACTATTGTGCCTCTCATGTTCATCAGATGGATGATTGGTTCTTCCTTCTTCTTATTTCATTGGTTTGCTTCCTTTCAATGATTCCTCATCTACATCCTTGAGCTCAAATACAAAACTACTATAAAAATAATATTTTAAAGGAATGTATTTACAAATATTTTCTCCAAAGGCTAGATACTCCTGGTAGTGTTGGGGCAAGTTTTCACATGCATATATCATCTTTTTTAAATCCTTCCTAGGATTAGCCATCAGTGGTTCATCCCATTGGTCTTCACTCTACATATGGTCACAAATTTAACCATCCTCATATCTTGGTATACCTTCATCAATGTAAATGATTTCTTCTTCCTCATATAACTCAAAGCCTTCATCTTCCATGACTGTAACTAGTTCCATAGTTGCAACTTGAAGATAGATATGAGATGTTTATTCCACTGAGAGTTACTTTCCATAGGCTATTCCAAGGAAAGAGATATGATACCTTGTAATATCCCAAGATAATTATTTCAAAGGATATTAACTTTGTTTTTATTATTTAAAACATAAATTTGCAAAACTGAAACTAGTCATCAAAACTAGACTCAGTCACAGATAAACCCACCCATAGCTTGAGAGTTGAACTGTTTTGGATATGTAAAATATGTTAGTGAGTGTGAAGTAGCATATATAACAGAATCAAGGCTAGTTTCATAGTTCTATGCACAAGGTACTGGGACCATTTATGGTTCAACAACAACTACCCCTGAAGTCTACACCAAGGATGCCTAGGTACACCATCATATGCATACTAGACTCATATACTTACAATTGAAAGAAAAAAAGGGTGGATATCAAGTAATTAAATCCAAATATATTATTGGACAATATTTATAGAGGTTTTGGGATGATTTGCTAGAGTTTGGAGACAAAATGAGGAAGAGTGCTATGTAGGATTGCTCAACTAGTTTTACTCCAGGCTCTCCCAAATAGGATGAGAAGGATACAAATCCTAAACAAGAGAATTGGATGGTATTTATAAATTTATTAAGAACCTGATATGACTGACATAACATAAAATAGGAAACCATACATTTTTTAATCATTAACACTGCAAAACTAGTCAATTAATGAGGCCTAAAGAGCTAGTCTTGATAAATGTGAGCACAAATAGCCTCTAAGGCTCTTGAATTATTCTTTTGATGACTAATATGACTCATAAATGTATAAAATATGCAACATCAAACATTAAATGAGTTTATTAAGCAATAAATAGATGTACAATAGCTCATACTACATAGAAAGTCATCAATCTTAGAGTTTTACAAAGATTGGGGAAGAATGCTCAGAGAGGATTAAGATGAGGAAGTGTAATCACTGAATATAAACTATAGGAGGTCAAGGAGCTATTGGATACTCATGGGAGGTGCACTAAACTTCTGAAGCTTCTTGCAAGATCTCCATTTGATCTCTCTCTCTCTCTAAGTGAAACTCATCAAAACCACATCAAACCAGCTTGGATCTCTGCATCAACTTTGGAGGATCAATATCTACATGGAATGGGATGGATCAGATATGAAAATTAGTTATCAATGGTTTCAATGGATCATATGCAGAAGAATGGAACAATAACTATCGATCACATCTCCCACACCCGGCTAAGGGCACATCTCCAAAGCATAGAGAAGCTCAGAGCTTACTCATTCACAAATGATAAACTATCAAAAGATGTGAAATGGAGTTCTCCTCCTTTTATAGACTCTTCTCCTCATGGTTGAGCTTATCCTCTTAGAAATTCGATTGGAGGAGGAATGGATGTTTTCTTGATTATTTGGATTGGGTTTGGACCCACTTAGCCTCATGGATGTGTCCTCACTTGCTAAACTTGGACCCTGTATCTTTTATGGACGTTTCTAATCCTTCTTGAGTTGCACAAATCAAGAAACTTCTTTCTTTTTTGGTTTTGATAAATTTCCTACTTTTCCAACTTTCCTTGATTTATGACTTTCTCTTGCTTTTAGAAACCGTGCCTCCTTGCATTCTGGATGTTTCCTTCTTTTCAAGACTGGATGCTTTTCTGCACTTGCCTGCTTTGTGCACTTTCCTGCTTTATGCACTTGCCTTCTTTTCACTGCTTTTGCCAGTTTCCTTCTTTTTTGCTTTGCTATGCTTTTATTTTAGTTTCCTCTTTGGTTGACAACTCATTGAGCTATCCTTATCTCCTTATGCACCCTGATTCAACTTATTATCACATTTAATAATAATTAAATATCCAAATAATAATTGCATCACCTCTAATTTAATTTATTAAAACAACTATAGGATAAATTATTCCTAGTTAATTTAATTGCCTAGAGTAATTGGCCAATGTTATCCCCTTCAATTAACTAATTCATTGATTTTCACGAGGATCCATGGGGGTTTTATGTGACATTGGCTACTTCCTGGTGCTAACAAAATTAAGAAAAATAGTTGATCATGGGATAGTTATCTACCACAGGTAGGTAATCTAATGAAAAAATTTGAAATTAGTTTATTGCAGCATATTTATTACAGACATAAATCTAATAAAATAGCTTTAATTTCTGTTAAATTAACCAACCAACATCAGCTAACTTTTCATAATAAATACAAATTTTAAACAGCCCTAGAAACTACTCATTCACTATGCGGTTAGAAGCTGAAAACATGATCCACAACTACACAAAGTATGGGAGACAAAGATTACTTTAATTATACATAAGGGTGAAGTTATAAGTACATGCCAATAACCTATCACAAAATGGTTCAACATAGTCCTTCAAGCTTATCACAAGCTTTATGGTACAACATAGTGCTTAAAGCCTATCACAAGCTGGTACAACATAGTCCTTCAAGCTTATCACAAGCTTACTATCCAAGGTACTCTTTATTATCTATGTTTCTTGATTCATTATGTGAGTGAGGTTTTCTATTTTCATGTTTAATTTTGGTGTATTCCCATATATATTGCTTTCTTGGGAGATAATACACACTATCAATTATATGGATTTTACCTTAAATTGAGCAATTACTACTACCATGATTCCAGTTACCAAATTGATCCTTTACAACACTATGATCAACTTGATTGAATAACTGGATTTATCCATAGTGTTTATACTTGTGCCTTTTTCACTAGTGTGATTGCTAGTTGTGTAAGCATTAGCAATCAAGGCATTTTCCTTAACTATAATGATCTACATATTAGATGTTGTTGGATTGTGCTCTAAACAAACTAGATGCATAATAACACTACATAGTGGCACCTATAGCCATCCCTTTGATGCTATAGTTTTTCCTTTAGGTTTATCCAAGGTACTCTCTATTGTCTATTAATCTTGATTCATTATGTGAGTGAGGTTTTATATTTGCATGTTTCATATTGGTTTATTCTCATATATATTTATTTCTTGGGGGACAATACACACTATCAATTACCTGGATTTTTCCTTAAATTGATCAATTAATACTACCATGATTGCATTTACCCAATTGATCCTTTACAACAATAATATCAATCTGATTGAATAAATGATTTTTATCCATGGTGTTTATACATGTGCCTTTTTCACTAGTGTGATTTCTAGTTGTGTAAGCATTAGCAATCAAGGCCTTTTCCTTAACTATAATGATCTACATATTAGAGATTTTTGGATTGTTCTCTTACTACACTAGATGTGTAATAGCACTATGTAGTCGTACCTATAGCCATCCCTTTAATCTATTCAAGCCAAATACATTAATATGTAGCTACAAAAATCCTCCCTAGGTATGCACATTGGCATTCACCTACAACCATCCACATATAAACATAAAAAAGGGAAGCATTCCAAGATTAACAATATGGAAATATTTTTTAATACTTTTTCTCCTATAGGGGAACCACAAGCTAATATCATTTAGTAGTAAATCCATTTTTTTGTGTGCATTTCTAAATTTCATAATATATTCAAGGAAAAACTGAAAGGAGTTGGTAAAGAAACAAGCTGTCCACATATTACAACATGTATTAAACGCATGCTAGGTAGAAATATATGGACAAGCTTATTGTTCACATCTCGAAGAACTTCATGCACTTGCCTAACATCAATGTAAGGGATGCTCTCCATTTGGTTGAACTTTTAGTATATATTCTTGAAGTCACAAGAATAACCCTCCATTGATTACAATTTTTTTATATTTTTTAAAGTTTCCTTTGATTCTTGGTATTTGGGGAGGCAAAGGTCAAGGAAAGTCCTTCCAATGCAAGCTTGTATTTGTAAAGTTGGGAATCAAGTAAGAAATATTTCCCATTCTTTCCCTTTGGCACAAATTTTGTCTCTTACCATGTAATATCTATGGTTTCATTCAATTTCTAGGAAGGTAAACACAAATGCACATTGATTTTATTCAACATGGATGCTTGTTTTTTAAATATTAAGAGTGATATCTTCTGCAACATGCCTCAAGGTCTATGGTTTCCATATTATTTCTCTTAGTTTTAGTTTCCAATGAACACCATTAATTGCATAGATCAATAGATCATACTGTTGGCTATCTAAAGTTTCTCCATCGTCAAATCTTGTTGAATTATGACTACTTGCATTTGAAGCAAGTCCAACTTCCTTGGATTCTTGTAATATCTTAATAACAGTGAACAACATCCCCATGAAAGCCTTGTAATCCATTGAGGAAGATGAATCCAATAAATGGAAATAATAATCCAACTACTATGGGGATACCCATTACATTATAACCTAAATCCTACAAGTAGTTGAGTCTGATTCACTTGAGTGTGCTCCTCAAAAGGTCAATCTCAGTAATTCCATCTTCCAAGTTGCTTCTCATCAGCACTATGTTAGCAGATTCAATGGCTATATCTATACTAGCTCTAATTTCCATGTCCACATTAGTAGCCACAAGTGCAAGGTAATCCGCATTGATGACATCCACCACCATTGCAACTATCATCCCATACATTTACTTAACCAAAAAACAAGGAAACAATTTTTCTTAGAACAAAGTTGGATACTTTCTAGTCAAAATGTTGAGTGAGTTAACTATGGATTGACATGGTCAATCACTTTCGTAATAAGACTATCTTTATAGACACTGCGTGTTGAATCTAATAAGGATGATGGTATTTTGGTTCTAATTCTATTGTGAGTCTCTTGTTCGTTGTATTTTGTTTTCATATATGTATTGTTCATTGTTTGATCTAGATCAATTAGTATAATAGCCTCGATTTGAGAGGCTTCTTATATAATTGGCTTGCTTCAATATCACACCATCTAACTAGTCACATAGTACCAACAAACACTCTTCTATAGAGTGTCATGTTCTCTAGAGTCAATGACCTGTTATGACTATTTTTACAAAGACTCCTAAGACTTCCCATAGCATTGCCTTGCCTCATACCCTCATTACACTAGACAATCCTAATTATCTTCTTGACATTGCTCCTTATGACCACTGATGATGCCACCACCTCCCAGGCCCCCTTTTTTACTCACAATTATCAAATAAAATACACACTAGATACTCTAATTCTAGACAATGGAGCGAGAAGGATCTTGTTTCCCAAGACCTAGTACAACATTTTTCTCTCCCTACCACACCTCACCTAGCTCCTTGTCAATTGGGATTGGTACACAAGGATGGAACTGACCTAATTGTTTCCCAATGTTGTTCCATCACTTTTTCCATTGGTCTTTTTCACAATACTAAGATCTACGATGTGTCTCCCCTAGATTGCTTAGACCTACTCCTTGGAATTACTTACTAACATCAATGCAAGGATGTCTATCATGCATGTACTCATTAATATCATCCTCAACAAGATGGTAAAACCTATGGATGATGATGCCCTTAGGTCTCACTAATACCCATGTTACCTTCATGAATTACATATTCGTACCTCACCTCGACCATTTTGTGGTCATCTACGTTGATGGCATTCTCATTTTTAGTAGCAGTTGGGAAGACCACCTTTGGCATGTGTGCACCATCCTAGACCTCTTAGGGACACGCAAATTGTAGGTGAAAGAACATAAGTTTTATTTTGGTCAATCTTCACATAAGTACTCGGGGTCTATCATTGATTAGAAAGGGGTTCATCTCGATTTGGAAAAGCTGAAATCATTGGACTATTGGACTTCTCCCACAATTTCTCTTGATATCATAAGCTTTATGGGGGAAATAAACTTATCTAGGTGTTTCAATACTAACCTTTCCCACTTAGCACACCCACTACATCATCTCTCTAATTAGTCTCATTTTGTATGGACTTCTCTTGCTCAACAACAATTTTCATGTATTAAAGATTTCCTTTAATTAGCTCATGTCATCCACTTGCTAGGTATCCATCATCATTTTGATATTGAGACTGAAGCCTCTCAATATGCTATTGGGGCCATTCTTAAATAGGAAATGCATCATATTTCCTATCATATAGAAACAATCTCTGATGCTAAGCTCAATTAGAGCACATATCATAAGGAATTTTATAGTTTGGTGCAATTTTTAAAACAATGGCGCCACTATATTTTGGGGGAAAGAAAAAACCTTGCACATTCATCATCATCTGTTGATCTTCCTTAATTATCAGTCCAAGCTTAAGGAGAAATGTCATCTCAAATGGGTTTACTATATTCAACAATTTCATCTAGTTATTAAATATAATAAGGGAACAATGAATAGAATGGAATATCTATTGAGTAGTCCCTAACAACATTGGAAGTTATAGACACAAAATCTGCTACTTCTGACAACTTTCTTGCCTCTAAACTTCCTATCTCAAACTTTTGGCATACTCAACCACAACCTTGGCCAAAGGATGCTCATAGTATGCCTAGATAAATATTTAAATTAATTGATGACATATATGATCCTTAACTCTGAACCTAACGGACACTACATAATGTTTGTGAAGATCAATTTAGGCCAAGATAAATAAATATTATGTTGGTAATAGTTGGCTATATAGGATTGCATTAATGTGCATCCTACCAACCCATATACTACCCCAACATGAAGAATCACAACAATGACTTTGATCCACATAATCCAACTGAGAATCAACAAATCCCAACATAACCATATTGAACCAATAAAATGTAATCAAGGAATAAAGATGGAGGGACTACCTCTATTGTAACAACAATTTCATAGAAATCACGAAGGACCATACTTTTCAAAAGTTTTGTGATAGAAAATTTGGGTTTTCCAATAGTGAGTGTCCCTGTCTTATTAAATATAATGAAATTTACCGATAGACTATAAAACTTTCATTCTTTAATGACCCTTTTCTTTTAAAATACCAACAAAACCAGACTTAGAGAAGTGCTTCTCTAATTCTTAACACCTAATTCAAGTGCAAACAATAAAAAATATCAGCTGCCAATATGACACTTAAAATATGTGCACTTTCAAGTGTTTTCGCCCCTTTAATGACAACACCTTGTGTGGCACCTTCTCTAGTACCCACCATGACTACAGTGGGTGTTAAATGGCCCAAAGCACAGGGATAAACTATAACCATGACATGTATGTGAAAATGAAGAGAAAGTTCAAACTAATCCATGGAAGAAGGGATCCAATACTTGGTGTATGATCTAATCTTTCATGCTATAAACCATGCTAGCCAAGTAATAAAGGAGATCACTGCAATAACCTACAAAATAGGGAACAAAGGAAACTTTTCTTAATTTCAAAGAAAAAATTCAACATGAACTAGGTTCACCTTATGGATACTTATTGCTATTGTGAAATTATAGAACTACTGAAAAGTCATTTTTTACTTATCAGCGGAAGAAATAACTTTCAAATCTAATGATGGATGAATAGTCATGAAACAACAAGCAAAGCATTTTCCCAATTACCAATGGGACAAAGAACTTTGAATTTTTTTCTGCAAAATTTTGCACTGGTTCCTTAGCAATTTGTGTTACTTCAAAAGAGCTTAGTGAGGCTAAACTTGCTCGATGTTTGTCACTCCAGATCCCACTTTAAACAATTTAAGTATTAATCAATGAGGGATTGGTAAAGAGAGGATCCAAGACCCTGAGAATGGAGTGACAAAGCTGGACATAGTCCAATGGGATAGTGAATTGCCATTCAACTTGAGAATTGAGGAACAACCAAGAGGAATCGTTAGAACAACACATGAGTGCATAGATGAGTGGAATAAAGTTGAGCATTGTTTTTCTAAATACGCTGGTAAGTTGAATTCTAGTAACACCTCAACCATTCCAGTAGCATTACAATGTTTCCTATAAAACTAGTGTTTAAGTTTCAGTTATAGGACTTATGTTTGATGTGTGTTTGATGTTATCTATGATTATGCTAAAATCTTTATCGAATGCAAGTAATTCTCTAGAGGACATTATTTAGTAGGAATTGTGGTTCGAATTTGCATTATTGACTTGGATAATGAGGAAGGAAAACTCCATCCCCCCCTTCAAGCAATTGCATCTTAGTTCAGGCTATGTTTCTTCAGTAGCTCTCCAATTTCTGGGATTTTCTTTCTTGTGATAACCTACTTGTATGCCTATGCTTATGTCATTCATTTCCATGTTGCTCTTAAGATGATTTTCCATTTCATTTCATTTTAGGATTCTTTTTGCAACTCTCTTTTGCTGGGTTATTATTGTTGATTATATTCACTAGTACAAAATGAGAGATAAATGACAAAAAAAAATACCAAAATCTACATATAAATGACCACTTTTGAGTTGGCGACCACTGATAGCAAATTTCTGGTATCTTATCACGTGACCAAAAATGTGGTCGTATTTAGTTTGGTCATTTATACCTTGTCTTGTGGTTATATATTTGGTCATTAATTGTCACAATTAATGACCTATATACGACCAAATATATGACCACAAGACAAGCTATAAATGACTGAACTAAATACGACCACAGTTTTTGTCACATGATAAGATACCCAAAATTTGCTACTAGTGGTCGCCAACTCAAAAGTGGTCATTTATATGAAAATTTTGGTCGTTTTTTTGTCACTTATCTCTCATTTCGTACTAGTGTTTTATTCATCAATTTTTGTAGATAGGGCATGGAGAAACCGAACCACCAACCTCCTTCTTGGAAGGCAGGTGCACTTCCATTGAGATAGTACTCTTGAACTCTCATTAATGATTATGGTGAATCATGATAATATATCTATCATTAACAAAAAAAAAATATGATTTACTTAGTTTCTAAACTACACACAAGCTAACAGTTCCAAATTCTTTTATTTTTCCTCTAGTGTTTCCTTTAAAAAAATAATTGTTACATATAAATATATATTTTTATAAAAAATTATATTTCCACATACCCAATACCTAAATTCAACAAGGATGTTGCACCCCACCTAATTCTTTTGGAAATTCCAACCCATGCCCATAAGATGTGTAACCTTGGTTCTATGAAAGAACAAAAGACAATAACAAAAACATGCAAAAAAAAATGTGTGATACATAATCATTGTAATTTATAATTTTTTTGATATTTAACTAAATATGACTTGTAAGGCTCACAAGGCTATAACTAAATTAAAAAATATCCTTGGCTAGGATGTCAATGGTGCCCAATAATAATAAACAAGAAAAAATTTATACATGCTCATGTTAAGGACATTGACTATTTAACAAGGGAATGCATTTACTTAATGTTTATAAAGAAACTTTATGATGGTAATAATACTGTTGCTCTTTCCTATTGGAATAAAACCTAAAGAATTAATAATATGTGTGAGAATATTATTGACATGCAAATACCGAGTAAAAAGAAGAGAACTTTGACAAAATTTGATACAGATATGCATGGGTATCACACCTTTCTGTAGAAAAATGTATTGAAGAAGTGACATTTCAAAAATTTATGTAGCTCTCTTTCTCCCTCTCCTTTAACAATTCTAGGTATATTTTAATGATCTATAGCTATACAGAAAACATTCTACATGAAAGATTAAAAATATATATAAAATGAAAAAAAGTGTCAAGAACAAAATATCGATTTGCATTTAGTAAGAGTATAAATGCATAGTTTTTATGGACTTACTTCATCATTCAGCAAGCCACCAAACCACAGGAATCACAATTTTTCTCATGCTATTTCAAAATTACAATTGTCATACATCACCTACACTTCTCTCCTGCAAATACAAAAATCACTCTCAAGAAAAAATTAAACGATGTCAACTAATAATTAGAAAATAATATAACATTTTTCACATAATCCTTGATCTTATCAAAATATATGAACCTTTCCAGGATATTAGTACCTATTCCAACCATTTAAAGCACGTGATAAAAATAAGAGAAACAACAGTTGATGTTGCAGATCTGTTTTACCTTCTTTGCTACAAGATTATGGTGAGGAAATGTTGAGGCCTATTTTCATTGTGAATCCACCGGTCTAGACCTAAATAAATGCACTTCCATTAGGTGAAGAGCCCACACTTTGCAGATTTGTTTGCTAGTAGATTCTACAAGCTGTCTCATCATTAACAGTAGCAGTAGCTGAGAAAAGTATTTCTAGATTTATCAGTTCAATTTCTATGTCCACTTGGAGAATGCCTTGCATAAACACAAGGAAATGAGACATGTCCAAGGTCAAAGGTCAGGCAAGAAATGGAGTGATCAACATTGGAGGGATGGAATCCTTATCATATTGTTAAAGGGATGTATCTTTGTCAAGGAGGATGTCATAGATGAAGAGGTTGTTATAACAACCATTACCCCACCTTTGCACATTTGTCAAAGCTTAATAGCTTTATTGATTGACACATGGCACAAGAGAGCCTTTGGCACACTTTACATGGTCAAACAAGACCCATATTGAGGAGCGCTCAGCTGGAAGGAGTTTCATGTGATTTAATATTGTTATTTCTAGGATCCAAACATGGGTCTAGAAGATATCAAAACTGTATTGCTATGGGTGAGAGTAAAAGGTGGTTCTAGAGTCCACTTTATGTTAATGTTATTGCATTGGAGTATTGTTGAGGAGGTTAAGGATAAAATATTTTAATCATTGTTCCTTGGAGAAAAACATAGCTCTAGAAATATTCAATATTTTATCGTTATCCATTGGAGAGATTTGTGGATATAGAAACCACAAAATTTTATTGTAAGGAGATGGAGCTAGAATTCTATATAAAAACTAGCTCTTTCTATTTGTAGGCATTGTAGGCATGGTTGGACATGGAAGAACAACTCTTTCGGAGCTTAGTTGAATATCTCACATAGGTGAATATGATTGCAATGGTTTCTATGTAAGTGTGGCCCATTTTCTCCCATATTCATGAATATACGTTGCTGGAAATTATAATAATAGTTATGCTGCAATAAGGGCTTGATATAGGTCAGCTATGTCATTGAAGAAAGAGGTTGGATGAGATGCTTTATATTCATCTTCTAGTTTTTTTTAATCATATCTTGAAGTTTGAAGCATTATAGTGATGCCATATCCTTGAAAGATTGCATGGTGTATTTTAACTTGAAATAAAATCTCCCTTTATGTGTAAAGCATGTGCATAAGTAGAGCACCTTTGTAAGGGCCTACATACCTTTTTTTCTAGAAATCTTATTTGTCATTTATAGGTGATATTTCCCATGTTGTAAACATGATTCTCATTGCCCCCATTCATCTATCTTTAGCCCTCGTGGTTTTCTTTACTGACTCCATTTTTCCAAGTTGGATAGGCACTTGACTCAATCCTCCATCCACTTTATTTTACTATACTACAATTTCCATTTTGCTAAAGCTAACTCTTCATATCACCTCGTGCCTCCAATGCATAGATTTAGTGATCCTCTTCTAGGGATACCCCCTTTGTGATGGAGGAGAGCCTACCTAAAGTGAGAGAGGGAATTTTTGCGGTGACAATTGGAAACCCTCTTAGTTCCCCTAGAGCTGCACATCCATTCTAGGGATTTTCCATTGAAGGTGCAGGTTTGGGAAATACCAAGGTGCTCTGAAAATGTGCATTTGACCTTGGAGAGGTGCTTAGATGCCATGTGTCAGCCTCTTATTGTAGGTATCTCTTCTTATGCATGCATATTCTAAAAGGTCCCTCTCTAGAATGTGCTTAGAACTTCCTAGAAGTAAGTCGCTCCTCTAACAACTCACTATTTTCACATCCATTGCGGAAGCAAGTGACCAAGGTCCACATTGTGCCTTCAAATATGTGGAATGTGACTTGTAAAATGTGAGATGACACATTAGTGGTGAGACATGCATCCAAACATGTAACTCATGCATTGAGAAATAGAAGACACCCCAGAGGCATCCTGTAATGGAGAAACATGCATAAAAAATACTTAGACCCAAATGATGAAATGCAACCACATGTGCAATAGTACCTCCACATATAAGAACCCAAAAATGAAACACTCCTCCAAACATGTGAAAGAAAAGATAATTACATGGATCTCCATCATTAATATCTCTCTCTAACATGACAAACAAGATGATGCTTGAACCAATGACTCATACCAAACTCCCAAATTTCACATCTCTTGGTACATTGTTGTAAAAAAGAATGCCTTTGAAAATGCAAAATGAACTTGCATTTTTACGCTATAACAATATCAGTATTCAAGAAAGTTCAAATTGACAGATCAATAGATGATAAATCAGATGAAACCTATTATACACTCCACTTGTCTTCTCATTCCATCTTTCCACTTATTCCTCCAACACTGTTTTATGGAATTGAACCAAAAGTTTTTAGCTGCTTAACTTTGGTATCCTCTTGGACCTTGCCTCCTCAAGTGTGACTCTTATCGTGCTCCTCTAGTTAGACTTTTATTTAACAAATAAACTCTGCATGTCTTGCTTCCTCCTAATAAGCATTTGGAAGTGATTTTCCTTGCAACATATTCTTCGCAAATTCTATATCTCTTTTGCTTCTTTCAACATTGATTCCTAGACTTTGGATTCCCTCTTTCTTACAAAGTTAGCAAACTCCCCAAATTATTTTTTCTATTTGACTGGTGAACAATTAACCCTCTTCCATATTCTTCTTTAGTTGATCTCTTAAAGTTCTTCAAAGCTCCTGATTCACCTAACTTTTCTTTAAGAAAGAAAAACTATTTTTTCTATGAAAAATCATCAACAAGAAGCATATTTCTAACCTAATAAGAAGATAAAGATGTTGAAAACCTAAATGCTCATAACTTTTATTGTCTACTAACTATTGTGAATCTATCAATATCACATCTTGAAGCCTGTACAAGTGATTTGATATCGATATCTCCAGAATCCACCAACTTCTATGAATTTTTCAGTACCACATCCTAAGACTTATATAGCCCATGCTCCTCAACTCTTCAAGATATAACCTTTTATGTCCTCTTGTATTTGACCATACATTTTTCTTCTTTGAAAAAGGCTTCCATATATGGACTTTGTGTTTCAATCTAACAAAATAAAAGCAAATTTCTAGTCAAACTAGGGATGTAAAGAACATTCTTAAACAAAAAATTATCATTGCTTGTCAACTATAGTTGTATATTTGCATGCCCTTCAATAACATGGGTCTTGGCATCATTTAATGTAAATGTTTGTATAGGATCTAGCTTTCACCAAGGAATGAACCACCCCTTCCTATTTGTCGTACATTGTGAGATGCCAAAGTAAAAAAGGCCACACCACTACATCAAGCCTATGTTGCATGAAACTCCTAAAATTCTCACATACCAGTAATGGAAACTTCACAGAAACTTCTCGGAAACCTCCAAGGATTCATGAGTGGCTTGGGACCTATAGAAAATATTAAAAGCCCTAGTTTATGGAAAATGAAAACAGATTAACCTCTAAATCAATTCTAAACCTACCTACAAGTTAACCTCTCATTCATATTTTATTGGGAGATAATGTGTTATTAAAAACAACTATATGTGTGTGTGTGTGTGTGTGTGTGTGTGTGTGTGTGTGTGTGTGTGTGTGTGTGTATATATGTGTTGTATATATATATATTTATGTATATATATATGTATATATGTATATATGTATAGATACCATGTTTCCCCTTATGTACCCATTTTGTGGGGGTCATGTTTCCAAGCGCTCATGTTTTCGAAAGTTGTAAATGTTTCCACGTTTCATACAACTTAGCATCAAGCCCAAAAATATTCACTTGCTTCTACTAAACAATAAACTTTCGAGAGTATGGACTTCTACTTTGTAGGCTTGCCATTTTGTAAGCAAACCCTGAAAAGAAAGAAAACGATTTCAAAAAATAAACCCCAAAATAGGGACTTACCTCCTACATAACTTCATTCTTGTTTAGAAAACATCTTCTGACACTTAACAAAAATTATCCAACACAATGGTTCCCTCCTTGATCTTATTTCTCACCTCCATCATTGGATTTTGGCACTTTTCATCATCTTCCTACTAGTTAAATCATCAATCTCTTCCAGCTTTATGGTTGCCCTGATAACTTATCCTATTGAATCCTCTGACAAAAAATTTCTTTGTTTTTCTCTCTCTCTTTTCCTTCCCATTTTATGGATCTATACTCAATTTTTGTCTCCTTTCAAAGAAGTTTCCAATCTCAATATCGAAGGCTACCTCATCTAGTTGATTATGACCCAAAACAGGGAAAATGTAGAGAAGATTGGCCTAAAGGTAATCGACATCGAGAAAGAAGTTGTCAATCTCAATATCGAAGTCTACCTGATCTAGTTGATTATACCCCCTTCCTTCCATAATCCATGCCCATACAATTTGAAATATGATTATAATTTTATGGCCATACCATTAGAAGGAAAAGAGAGCAAGGCCTTAGAGGGAGCTATTGTGAATCTTATTGAGAATCTTGGGTGAATAATAATTGGGCTTAATTGTCTTACTAGAGTGCTTGACAACATACAACAACCTTTTGGGTACTACAAATGTTGGGCAATGTACAAGCTAGACAAAGGTGCCGACATGCAATGTAGAGAAGATTTCTATAAATTAGATGAGCATCCACTTTCTAGAAAGTGTATTACCATGGTATTCTGTTTTAGTGAACCCAAGTTCAAAAACTGCTACAATGGAAATGGAAACAAAAGGAATAATCAGTTCTAAGAATGTTGCTAGAGCTGTAGGATTCTGGCTTGATGACACTCTCATAAAATTGTTGCGATTCAACCATCTATCACCAAAAGATAATTTTGTGGATTCTTTGGGGATGTTGTTGTTTCAATGAAGCATACTTTGCATCAGATTCCCTAGATTGAAGCTTCAATGCAAACTTTGATGGATCAATTGGATGATAAAAGATTGAGGAATGTTGTTCGCAAAGGCTGTCAGACTAGAATTTCTCAATATGGGTTGGAGACCTTGGTGAAAAAATTAGTGGAGGAATTTTTTATTAATTTTTCTCAAAGAGAAAATAGGGCTGATTGTACAGAGTTGGTTGCAGAGTCAAATGACATTTTTGTTTGCCTTCTGATTTACATAAGAACTTATTTCAAGGATATGAGCAATTGGTATGTCTTTTGTAGGAAGAAGCTTCCTTCATTCTCTTGGTGGTGCTAGTGTGATGTAGAATTATGGTATTTCTCTTTTAATCCTTTTCTTTTTTGGATGTTCCTGCTATGAAATACTACTATTGAAAGAATTCAGTTATGGCAACAGACCTTTTTCTTGTTTGTTTGAAGTCTTCATTGTTTATTCCAGACATTATTATACTACACTAAAATCGAAGCTAGGCTATAATATAGGAAATTGGCTTCCCTTGCAGAGGTAAGGTTATTTGTGCCCAACTTTGCTCATTGGACACAACAATAAAGTTGAACTTGTTTTATTCAATGATTGTAAAATGTTTTATGAATGTTTCATTCATTATATCAAATAGTTATCATAAAATTTTTCTAGAAAAAACATGGCTATTATCATATGGAAATGATAAACTTGCCATTACAAAATAGTCTACTTGATCGACAAAATCAAAATTATTTCTGACCTGATGCTTCTTTAAAGATAGGCCTAAAAGAATCAAAATAAAATTGCAAAATCAAAACACACAATGAAAAGCATGTATGCTTATAGGCATGCATGCTACAATTTCATGCCTTGACATTGCTTCACGAATAAAAACTAGTTTGTTTCTTAATTTTTTTTCCCTAAAGTAGCCAAAAACAAGGTCAATAACTATCCTTGTTAACATCTATGGGATAGCTATTTTGGTCCATTTTTTCTTGGCACACGAGGCATAGTAAAAGCAAAACCCAATACAGTATATCACATAGTGTAATCCTACTGAATAGTATTGATATCAAGAAAATAAAACTACAACTGACAAAATTAATTTTAAATAAAATATGAAAATATTCACCTAGCAACTTCAACATGCCTCTTTGCTTGTTCATCCATTTCTGACATCTCCGGTTAGCTATTATTTTCATTGAATAAATGCGTTTTAGGTGGATGAATACCATGTAATGTGCGTTGAGCATGAGCCCATTGTGATTTAGGCTCCTCTTTACCACAATATTTATTAAATGTGAAAGCAGTCTACAGGCAAGAGATAAAAGACATTGAGCATTTCATTAGTATAGTTTGTGCCATTTAACAACCAAGTCCTACATAGAATTTTCCCAGGAGGTTTAAATAATCCCATAGAGCACTAGAATAGCATGTAAAGCCATACATACCTTGCGTTCAATAATATTATCCCAAGCCTTGCCACTGAGGACATAGCAAACAACGAACTTAAATATGTCCAAATGAAAATAGAACACCGACTGTACAACCAAATAACTCCTTCCCAACCCAAACCAATAGGTTTTATGTTTGCAAAGTCAATGTTGGCATAAACCGCGAGCAATGTTTCAATCTACAACCAGACATAGAAACAAGCAAATAGTAGTTAGTTACTTGTGTAGATTGTATGAGAAATCTATAGCTTTCAACAAAATAATAAGACGATATGCTAACAACAGTAGTAGAAATGGACAGAATGCAATCTTTTATGAAAACCTTGAATGTTTACAAGTTGCAAGTTTGCAAGTTGTTCCAAACTCTATACTATGCACCCAAAATGGATGATGTGGAATAAATGAATTAAATTACAAAACCTCGGCCCTATAGAAGATGTATATAAACTAAATATTAAATAATAATACTTCAAGGCCTATTTGGAGGACTTTGATGTTGTGATATGATTAATGAAATTGGATCTACAAAGATCATCAAATATGTGATATTTTGCATGCGAGACATCTGCTTAAGGAGATCCTCAATTGAATATGGGGTATTGAGGAAGAGGAAAGGAAGTGGATTGATCATTTGAAATTGGTTTGAGTGCACATGGTGTTGGAATATTCTCACCATCATTTTTTATATTCTGCATGCATGCATGCATCCAGTCATCATGCATGCATTTGTATGCATCCACTCATCAGTATGGTGGTCTTCCCAACACCTGGAGCCTATTTTCATCCCCCTAGAGCTTGTTTCCTACCCTCAGTAGCCCTCCTACCTACCTAGTGCACCTTGTTTTCCTCACCTGGATGACATATGCATCGTACTGCACTACTTGGATTAGTGATAGTCAGTTAGAGCATTGATCGATCAGTTCTTCCATGTATTGCTTAGTTTAGCTTCCTGTATCTCTCAGTTGTCTCTATCGGAGTTCCACTTGACCTACTGATAGCCTCATGCACCCCCCTTGGAATATCCATCCCCTTATTTGTGCTCACATGGCTTAGTTAGACTTAGTTAGACTCATTTGACTGACTTTTTTCTATTTGTGACTACTACCATTGATTGGGTGATGTCTCCAATGCTATAAAAGCCACACATTGAGGATAATTCAAATCACCTTTGGCCAATTCGAATTCACTTGAAAGTCTTATCATTGTATTCATTTCTCATAGTGCCAACTTACAATTGAAGTATGATTATATTGCAAATTTCTCCATTTCTGAGTTTATGAGTGATAATTGATTCATTTCTTCTTCTTCTTCTCTGCAATTCTTGAGTGAGATTTGTGAGGTTTACTGTAGCTGTGTGATCTATCCTATTGATTATCACATGGTATTAGAGCTGGAGTCATCTATTCTAATTGCAACAATAGGAGTCGTAGCCATTGTAGTAGTTGCAACAATTCATTGAGCAACTGTCTTTCATTGAGCGCCATAAGCCTCTGGATTTCCACAACAATTCCTGGTGCAATTGTCTTGAATTCATTGGAGAAATCCAGTGAGATCTAGCCGGGTGTGAAGGATCCAGTCACATATGCTCATTGTCCTAAGGCATTGTTCTCTCGATTTGCAACAAATATCCATCATCAATTTCATATTTTTTTGCAGGTTTATTCCATCATTCGAATTCATCATCAATTCAACTTCAACAGCTACCTATGGATCTAAAACTGAATTCATTCAATTATGTCGAATGGAAGGCCAAGATGGACATCTTCACGAATTCCAAGAGCCTCTCTAGAGTATTGAATTGGACTACAGTCGAACCCACTGGCGCAGTAGAGAAGTCCAAGTACTTGGATAAACTTGATGAAGCAGGAGGACTACTACTCCTCAACATTTCCGAAGACCTCCATTTTCATGTCATAGATCTAGCCACTCCAAAAGAAGTTTGGGACAAGATCGAATCTCTTCTTGGACAAAAAGATGACTTGAAAGGTCACAATTTGGAAAATGAGCTTATCTCACTGAGCCCTTGCATATTCGACTCCATCAATGAGTTTCTTACCATGTTTAAAAATCGGATTTCACAATTGAATAGATATGGAATAGAGAAGGAAGAGAAACAACTCATCCTTGCCATACTATCAAAATTGGGCTCTAACTACTCAGTATTTGTCTCCACCTTTCAGACAACAAAGTTATCCATCCCAAAATGGAAGTTTCCTAGCCTTGATGACTTCATCCAGTCTCTCACACAAGAGGAGGAGAACTTGATTCAAATGGGAATGATTAGACCCAAGATGGATTCAACACTTGAAGCTGTTGAGGTGAAGAGAGCGAATGGCAAGGGAAAGAATTTTTTTTTGACATAAATTCGAATGAGCAGAAGTAAAAGGAGGCTCCCTATTAGTCAGAAGGGGTTTTGAATTCCAAGAAGACCAAGCATTATGAAAAGGAGGATACCAAATGTACCTATTGCAATAGAGGATTTCATCCTAAGAGTTCTTGTATGAAGAAGACTATAGACTTGATGGCTCAGTTACTTGAAAAGAATAACCTCCCAGTACCTGCATGTGCTAGGAAGAAAGAAGCTGAACCTTCTAGATCTAAGGACAAGGAGAGATGCCATGCTCTCTTGGGAGTTGCATCAAGAGAGTCCTCCTTCATCATAGATTCAAGAGCATCAAGGCACATGTCTTCCTCCAAATATATCTTCACTGGATTCGAATGCACTATTGGCCCTTCCATCATGTTGGGGAATGATTTTGAGGTCTCCTCTGAGGGGATTGGAAGGATCAAACTTGATCATGGATACTTCTCAGATGTACTCTATGTTCCTACACTTACTGCCAATCTACTTTCGGTCTACCAAATGACCCATACTGGAGAGCCCAAGAGGGTGATCTTCTCTCCAAATGAGTTCGAAATACAAGACATGGTTTCAAGAAATATCGTTGCAAACCACCAATCGAAACTCTATGAGTTCTCTCACTTTATTCCTCTCTCCAAGTAGTCTTCTCTTCACACTCATGCAAATGAAGAGAGTAGGCTTTGGCATGAAATATGTGGGCATCTTAGCTACAAGCACTTGCAAGACATACAAACTCAAAAGGTGGTTGAAGGTCTACCCAATATCAAGTTTTCCCAAGGCACCTACAAAGGTTGCTTAAATGGAAAAGATCCATAAAAGAAGATTGAAAAAAAAATGATTCATGAAGAAGTGTGAATGCTAGATCCAGATCCACAAGAACCTGAAGATCTAGCACCTATTATTTCAACTCCTATTGCTAGATGTGCCACCACCACTCCTCCTTCCACCATTGATATTGCTGGAGATAGATCTAATCTCCAAGTTACAAGAGTTGCATTCTCTCCCACAGATCCATTTATAACTGAGAGATGATTTCTTATGATTGGATCTGATCCAAAAACATTCTTTGAGGCCTCCCAAGATCCAAGATGGGTAGCAACTATGGAAGAAGAGTATCAATCTCTTCAAAGAATGAGACTTGGGAGCTTGTCTCTCTCCCTCCTGGGAGGAATCTTGTTCAATGCAAGTGGATATATAGAACAAAGATGGAATCTGATGGAGTCACAAGCAAGTATAAGGCTCGATTGGTTACAAGGGGTTTCTCCCAAGTTCAAGGGATTGACTATTTTGAGACATCCACACCTGTTGCTAAGATGGATTCCATCTGTCTTGTTCATGCTCTTGCTGCATCCAAGCGCTGGGAAGTGCATCATATGGATGCCAAGAGTGCTTTCCTTCATGGAGATCTAGAGGAGGAGATCTACATGAAGCGAAATGAGGGTTATATTGATGATCCTTCACTTGTGTGCAGATTGAGGAAGTCCTTGTATGAGCTTAAGCAAGCTCCTCGAGCTTGGTATGCCAAGATGGATTCCTTCTTACTTTCAAAAGATTTTTAGAGATGCAAATCAGATTTCAATGTCTACATGAGACATGATGGTAACTCCCTACTTCTTCTTGTTCTTTATGTTGATGATTTGTTGATTACTGGGAGTAGTTTATTGGGAGTCTTTTGTTTCTTACACATACTCGACCTGATCTATCCTATGCAGTCAGTGTTATCTCCAGATACATGCAGGAGCCTCATGAGCTTCACTAGAAGGAAACAAATAGGCTCTTTCATTATGTGCAAGGGACAAAGACGCATGGTCTTTTCTATGCAGCTGGGTCTCCCTTAAACCTAGTTGGGTATACTGATTCTGATTGGGCTAGAGATAGCTTAGATCATAAATCTACATCTAGTTTTGTTTTCATGATTAGATCTAGACCTATCTGTTGGTTGAGCAAAAAGCAGACTGCTTTAGCTCTTTCTTCAGCTGAGGCTAAGTATAGAGGTGCTGTGAATGCAGCCACACAGTGCATCTAGTTGCGGGGAATCTTGTCAGAGTTTGGGATTTGATTCAGTGCTCCACCAGTCATCTATTGTGACAATTAGAGTGCCATCAGGATATCCACAGATTCGGTTCTGAGACAAAGAACTGAACATATTGAGATACACATGCATTACATTCAAGGATTGGTGCATGACAGTACCATCACACTTCTCTACTGTCCTACAGAAGAGAAGATTGCAGATATCTTCACCAAGACCTTCACAATGAAGAGGTTCACTTACCTTAGATCTCTTCTTGGGGTGAGTGATGCCATGCTACATTAGCATCCTTCAGTCTATTTTGAGGGAAGTATTTCTTCCCACTGGTTTTTCCCTCTTTCCTCACTTTATTTATTTAGATTGTTGTATGGGGCGACCTTTTGTATCAATCACCAGAGCCCTACCATTAGTTCTTTCTGTTGTTTCCTCATAGTTTGTCTTGCGGGGGGTGTTGGAATATTCTCACCATCATTTTTTATATTCTGCATGCACGCATGCATACTGCATGCATCCAGTCATCATGCATGCATTTGCATGCATCCAGTCATCAGTATGGTGGTCTCCCCAGCACGTGGAGCCTATTTTCATCCCCCTAGAGCCTGTTTCTAGCCCTCAGTATCCCTCCTACCTACATAGTGTGCCTTGTTTTCCTCACCTGGATTAAATATGCACCCTACTACACTACTTGGATCACTGACAGTCAGTTAGAGCATTGATTGACTAGTTCTTGCATTTATTGCTTAGTTTAACTTCCTATAGCTCCCAATTGTCTCTATCGGAGTGCCACTTGACCTACTGATAGCCTCATGTGCCCTTCTTGGAGTATCCATCCCCTGATTTATGCTCACATGGCTTAGTTAGACTCACTTGACTGACTCTTGACTATTTGTGACTACTACCACTGATTGGGTGATGTCTCCAATGCTATCCAAGCCACACATTGAGGAGAATTCGAATCACCTTTGGCCAATTCGAATTCACTTGATAGTCATATCATTGTATTCAGTTTTCAAAGTGCCAGCTTACAACTGATGTATGATTATACAGCAGATTTCTCCATTTTTTATTTTATGAGTGATAATTGATTCATTTCTTCTTCTTCTTCTCTGCAATTCTTGAGTGAGATTTGTGAGGTTTACTCTAGCTGTGTGATCTATCCTGTTGATTATCACACATGGTCTCTTATCAATTGAAAGTTTGGTTTTTCAAATGCACTTTTCCCACATTGTGGGGTTATTGAGACAGATCGAATCTTTTTTGGAACTACAGCTATGCTATAGCCTATTTCCTCGCCTCATTTCCAAGGAGTTTGGCACTGTATTAGATTAGTTAGTTTGCATTTTATATGGAAGATGAGATGTAGCTTTAGAATATTTTTGTGGGATGTTTAAAGATGAACTTAAGGCCCACTTATATCTAAGGATGCTCTCATCAAGAAAGATGCAGCTAAGAAATATGATTTTAGGGCTAAATCTAGTTTAAGAACAATTTTGATGTCCTTTTAATAGGTGTAAGCCAATTTTGTACTTCGTAGTTTTCAGGTTAATATAAGAAGCATTTTTTAAAACAAAACTAACGCATGCAAATAAAATTGCAAAACCTTGACTAATGAAAAATTCACGTTGGGAAGAGAGAAGTGTGATGATTGAAGAATAGTCATTAAATCCTTATATAAATTTTAAATTACATATCTAGAAAGTGAGAAGAGTGATGTAGCAATGAAAATATTTGTCCTTTTGCCCCATTTTATTCCGGTAGAAGAATATCGGGCTAAAAATCATGAGAACCCCTCAACACACAAACAAAGTAGTAGAGCTCTCTGAAGAGTTTTGTAAGGTTCTAGAAGAATTAAAATTGAAGGATGTAGAGGTGGTGGAACTTAAATCCTCTACTTTGGATAAATATGAAGAGATCATCAAGTGTGAAGACAATATCAAATAAAAATACCAAGCTATATCCGAAGTAGAGAAAACAAGTCACAATTATAGAAAAGCCCAAATAGTGCCACCAGTAAGTTAATGGGTAAAATATGCCTCATTGGGGCCAAACACATAATTTTGGGCCATATATAAATATAATGGACACTACGTAAAAATCAACAAAGGGTTTTAAAAATATATATATACCATCTCAACTTATTGTAACTACACCACCACAGAGAGCTCCTCAATTGGCCTTTGAACACCTCAGATAATGCACAGGAAATTGAAAGCAACAGGGGAAAGCTCCCCCTTTGAAAAATTTGTACCCCATATCCCATGGTTACATAGATAGACCACCTAGGCCACATGATCGTAATAAATGGATTGATTTGCACTTAAGAAACACTATTCACACAAAATTCCATGGCCCAGAGCACGTCTAACCTTTCTCCTCCATCTACGATAAGCACTCTTCCCTTCCCTTGCTCTTCAAGTAGCTCTCTCACTATCATGTTATCTTCAAATACTTTGAGGGTTGCAATAGGATATTGAATACCAAAATCCCCCAAACACAACTTCTGGATTCAATACTCAGAACTTCCAAAAAAATAGAAAAATAGAGGAAATTCACATTGATGCTTCTACTATAGACTCCAGATCGAATCCACTAGACATCCAAACATCACTTGACTTCAAAAAACCATTTAAAAGGATGTTCCATACATGAAACCTTTTAGCTCAAAAAATATTTAGAAAATTATCCCTGAAAAAATGGTTTCATTTTCTTGATGAATTTGGACACATCGTTTGCACCACTACAATAGATAGCCTTCTCTTTGTCAATGCAACCATTGAACTGACCTCAAATTGGGATCTTTGAAAGAAAAATGAGCTATAGCCCCCCAAAACAATATGTCTTTCTCTCTACATTTGAATAGGAAGAACACAATCTGATCAAATAAGGGTAACCTTCAATCCCCAATTCTTTCTTTAAGAGCAGATCCACACTTGCTCCTAGTAGAACCTATGCACTATTTGTGGACAAACTTGTAATGCTTTGGCATCAAAATAACACTTCAGGATTTACATACAATGGTATAATTTTGTGAAGTGTGTTTCCCTTACACAATTCTTAATTATGAGAAAATGCAAGAATAGGAAGTCAAACAGAGTAGTTTGGCACAATTAACCTAGAACTCAAGACAAGTACAAAGTAGTAAATACCATGGAAAATCGAGAAGAATTCACAGTTGGTACTATATCAACGGACAAGTGGCCAAGGATCAATCACCCTTTTCTGCATACACACTTACTATATTAAAAGTTTGGCTGAAAGATCACCAAAACAATGCCACAAGATCATATCAACAAATGCATATTTAACATTACTGCCATTACCTAGAAATTCATTGAATGTAGGGTCAATGGGTAGGTTGACATTCAGGGCAGTTTTTTTTTTCACATGAGACATTCAGGGTTCAGGGCAAGTTCAAGGATCAATGAAAACCTATCCATTGGGTGTAGCTTGGATGGTTGGGAGGAAAGATTATTTCCCTCTCCACCCAGGTTCAATTCTTGTAAGTGACATGATGCTCTTGTTGAGCCCTATTGTAATGATTGTATTTCAAGCTTTCCTTGATTCCTTCGAAATAGCAGGAAGGTGATTTTTCCGTTGAAAAAAAAGGATCAATGAAAACCCATAATATGTGAATAAAAATAAAATTCATCTTGGCATAAACTATGGTATAGTTTGGTATCGATGTAAATTATTATATGGTATACTTTGATGTCGGTCAAAATCGAAGTCTACAAAAGATAATCATAGGCCGATAAAAAATGAAATTTCCATAAGTATTATTCATTTTATGCATATATATTTTAATCCAAAAGAGAAAAGGCTTGCCTAGGAAAACAATAGTATCAAATTAGTTTTAATGTATGTCAATATGATAGTTTGATAACAAACAAATACTCCAACAATCTATTTTATAATGTGCAATGAAGGCCTAAGAATCCTCCTAAATAGAGTAGATAAAAAATTGTCTATTTGAAAATCTAATTACTATACATCAATTGAAACTTGTTATAATAGAAGTCAGATGTAGAACCCATAAGAATGTGGTCTATTGGAAAGCAGCAAGATCATTGGGCTTGTATTAATGTGGAGTAGTGGGAATGATTATAAATATGGCCTTGTAAGTATAAGAAGTATATTCCATAAACTAATAAAAAGATTTATTAAGTGAAACAAGGATGTTACAAACATTCACAATACTTTCTCAACATCCATACTTCTATGGGTTATAATATTAAAGAATAGTAATATATGTTCCTATAACTTTAGAAGTGGAGGAGTTATAAATGATTCATCCATGATTTGATGTACTTCCAAAAAGAGCCTAAGATCCACAACACAATTAATATTCCTCATTCCTAGAGATCCCAAATAGATATCATTCCTCCCATTGAGCTAATAGATGAAATGGGCAATTTATATTGTTAACTCTCATATTCCATAGCCACAGTCTCTGCCAGTCGATAGAAATATTAGACTTGAAAATGAAAAAATCCTTCAATTGTGAGATAGGTATCTTCTTTATATTTGTATATATATAATCCTCTTTGTATTATTTTGGTTTCTACTCATTATCCTACGAGTTTCTTTTGAATGCAAATGGGCGCAGGTGAAGTTGTGAGTACAAAGTAATCAACACATTCTGGAAAAATAGAGATCATGGAAACCAATGGATGGAAGCACTTGGGCATTAAATAATCAAGAAGGGATTTTCTCAACAACCACACTTGCATTTCAGAGTGTCTCTTTAATTACATTATGAGGCATTTGATCGTGGCTTCCAATACAGAAAATTGCAATTTTGACAATGAATTTTTACAATTTACTAAATTTTAACATTGTTGATGGATTAAAGGGACCTCATTGGATGTCTTGAAAGAAGAAGATGATGCCGAGTGACATAGGGGGTCTCTCATGAATCCATCTATAGTGTTACAATTTACTAAATTTTTACACGATGGATGGATTTCGAGAGTCTCTGAATCCATCCGCAGTGTTAAAATTTACTAAATCATAACAATTCATTATCAAAATTGCAATTTTACATCTGACACAATTAATGTCACTCGGGTCTCTATATCCATCTACAATTTTACAATTTATTAAATTTTAACAATATAGATGGATTCAGATACCCCTTAGAAAGGGGTCTTTGAATCGATCTGCATTGTTAAAATTTAGTAAATTGTACAAATTCATTGTCAAAATTGTAATTTTCCCTTGTCGATGTGACACAACTAAAAATGACCAAACAAGCAACCAATTCATATTATTAATGTTATTTTTATGTGGTCATTTTTAGTTTAGGTACTTGTTATCTAGTCATATATTTTATCCCGTGACCAAATTGGTCATTTATTTTGGTCGTTTTTAGTTGGCTCACTTAAAATTGCTCAAGTTTGGTCATTTACACCTTGAAGAAACTGTGGTGACCAAATTTTTTCGTCGCCTGGTCATTTATCTCTCATTTTGTACTAGTGATTCAGGAGTCCCTTTGGCCTATTTTGGTGTTTAATATACCATTTCTTAAAGGGTTCTAGCTCAATGGAAGAGTGCTTTCCTTACAAGCAGGAGGTTAGGGGTTCGATTCCTCTTTGCCCTAATGATATTGAAATATTCGTATTTCTAATAAAATATTTTTTAGTATGGTTTATATTAATGGCTACTAGGGGGGTTTATAATTGCCCCCGTAGGAGTCTATGAGGGGCGTTTTCAACTGCCCCCGTAGGATTCTATGAGGTGGGTTCACAATTGCCCCTGCCGGTTTGTACAAGGGGGGTTTACAATTTCCCCTGTAGGTATGTACGAGGGGGGATTAGAACCTCCCCCATAGGTTTGTGAGTGGGAGTTTAAGAGGGGGGTTGTGAACCTCCCTCGTAGATTTATTGGGAGTTTTAGGGGGGTGGTTTCAAACCTCCCTTATAGGTATTTATGGCGGGGTTCCAAACATCCCCTATAGGTTTGTTAGAGGGAGTTTAGGGGGGTTGTAAACTACCCCCATAGGTGTTTGTGAGGGGAAGGTGGGTTTGGAACCACCCCCAAAAGTTCAGAGCGAGTTTTAGGGGGCGTTCTAAACTGCCCTTATAGGTCTCTACATGGGGATTTCAAGATGCCCCTATAGATGTCTACGAGGGGGGTTTTAAACTTCCCCCAAAGTTTTGTAAGGGAAAATTTTAGCGAGGATTTTGAACCGCCCTCGTAGGTATCTATGGGGGGGGGTTAGAACAACACATGTTGGTGTCTACCGGGGGGGTTCAGAACCACCCCCAAAGGTTTGTAAGAGGGATTTTTAGGTGGGGTTCTAAAATTCCCTCATAGGTGTCTATCGGGGGCACTGGAACTGACCTCAAAGATTTGTCAAAGGGAGTTTTAGGGGGGGTTCTAAACCACCCCCATAAAACTGGTAATTCATGACATGGAGAAAAAAATTGGTGTAGATTGGTCTGTTAAGAAGATGAAACTACAGATGTCACAGAATTGCAAGAGATTTAGATGCAACTAGACAAAAAATATTTAAAAATTGTTGCCTGATCAAAGGCTAAAAACATTCCATTGGATGTAACTTTAAAAGTATGGAAATGATTGGTCAAATTGTATGAGAATTCAAATGCGCGGAGAAAGTACGGTGTGGAGAGCACACATGTATTTAATTTTTCCCACATCATTATTTCAAATTTCTTAATAATTTTTGATATTTTATTTGTGCATAATTAAATTAAAATAGTTTATGTTTCAGGTCAAGGCCTCAAAGGTGACGCGGGAAAAGAGAAAAGCCACTCATCGTAGTTTCTAGAAAGGGTTACAGGCCTTGGTTTGCATGTTCATAGGTATATTGAATATAAAATTATCTTTGTTGATTTCCAAGAAAAAAATAAATCATTGCATATTAATTTGTCCATGTCCCATGTTTTGATAGGAGGATAAATATGGTCTCCATCCAACACATCTTGAGAAAGAAATGTTGCAAAACAAAAGATGGACAGATTTTGTTATATGGATGGAGAATGAGGTGAGACTCTTCCATCTACTCCTTTGTTACTTATGTGTCATGATAGTTGATGCAGTATTTGTGATTAGTTCTGTACTTTTCTACATTACTAGTAAAAGTTCAAAACGTTTATGAGTTATAATGGGAACCAGTGAACCTTGCGAAACATTTTGTAATTTTTTTAGTGTTTATTTAAATTGTAAATATAGAGGACAATAATTTTCAAGCCCATTTCTTACTCAAATAGATTTTATTTCCATAACAATTATTGCCTTCAAGAATTATGCAATAGAGGACTTTGTTAGTGAGTTTAGTACATTCCACCAATGTAAGATTATCCAATGATTCTTGCAATTACCATTGGAAAAACACAAAATACCAATTATGAAAATAACAAACGAAAATGAAAAACATAAAGAATAGATACTTTATGAGGATTTCCACAAATATTTCCTAAAACAAAATACACATTCCCTAAACCATTTGGATTTTGAAGTTTCTTATAGCTATAGTGCAATCATTATGTTGCAAGATATCTAATCAAATCATTCATGCGTAGAATTATTAACTTAAAACTACTATTCCACATATAAAACAATGTTTCCTACCTAAGAATCGACCATTCCTAAAAAAACTACAAAGAAGATTTTTACAATCAAAAGTACTAATGGAACATTAATTAGGCAAGATGATATTTTCAAAGAATTTGTCTCCCATTACAAAATGGCATTTATAAAATGGCCTATAATTCCTTCTAGACTTATCTTGATGTGGTTCCACATGAATTTTGATGCCCAAACAAGGATGAATGAGCAATGGTTGACCTTATGTCTAGAGACAATTTCCTTGGATTAGAAGATTTTTTAATCATGATCACAAAATAAGATGACAAAATTAGAGATACTTGGTGTTGGTCACGTAGTGACATAAGTATTTGTAATAGTATTATGTGACACTGTAAAGAAGCATGCTGTGTTGTTTAGTTAATTGTGTGTTTTGTAACTAAATATAATAGTTAAAAGACAGTTGGAAAGAGACATAACTGTTGAGCCCAGAATTGGCCCTTTTTGACCATCATTTATCACTGTCCCTTACCTTGTCTTACATCGATTACCTTGGCAATTCAACTTATTGTCCTTATATATTCCCCAATTTACCAAGGTATGGCCGATTATTGTTTTATTGTGTTAATACTTATGATTGTGATGATTAAAGCTGTTCATCTCTTAATCTGTGCTAACATGATGCGATTTATGAAGGTAGTAAGACAATAGACTGCAGGAAGATCGGAGCTGAACAAGTCATGAAGGAACGATCATCGCTTGTGGAAGGTTCCTTGGGGCTCAAATCGGCAATCAAGGCATAGGCATGGCAGGGCAGCTGTAACCGAAGAACTATCTTAAGCATGTCGCTGCTCGAATCCAGCTGTGAGCTGGAAGGACCCTCACTCTTGGGACGATTAATACTTCTCCCATATTTGGATATTTCAGTTCTGCCACGCGTTGTAACAGCTAGATTATTTAGGGCGCCTGAAGATCAGAGATCTTCACGGCTGCCCAATTATAGGTTTAGATGTTGCAATTTGTATGTATAAATATGGGGAATTACCTCGACTGAGGGGTTGGACAGCAATTAATTAATTCATCTTGTATTAGCAGTCAAGCTGAAACTGTGTACTTATCCTTCTGTTAATATAAGGATTTGCTTCTGAGTTAAGGAGAGTGTTGTTCAACCAGCGTCTCTGTGTGAAGACTGGGCCCGTCTTCCACAGAGATTGCTGTGTTAAATTAGGATTTCATCTTTCTTGTTGTGTGATGCTTTGTTCTTCCTTTTGTACGCAGCAGCAATATTTATCGTGTGAATTTTCAGTATAGTTAAGGATCATATTTCTGTGAGTTTGGTAGATGATGTAGAATAACAGTCGACTGAGTAAGGTTTGCTTTATATACAATTCAATTACAGATCATACACACTTGTGTTCATCTTACAGCTGAGTTGCGATCCCCTGAGTTCTTACGATTTATCATTCTGATTGTGTGTTGCTTGATTTCCATTCTGCAATTTAATATTCTTAGAACAGTTAACTCAATTATTTCACAATTGGATTTCTAGATTACTGCTCAGTTTTTGCTTTACGAATTCCAGGTTGATTAGATCAGGCAAGTGATCGTTCTAGGATAGAAAGGAGATTCCTTCCTATTGTTCATTAGATCTTATGTTAATTTTTAGTTGATGCATGATAGAGAGGGTTTGAATTATAGCAGTGAGAAGGCTTTGGATTGCTTAAGATTCTGGGGATGAACATGAATGATAGAATATAGAAGTATTTATTACTAATGGTTTTGTGTTTAAGCATATATTGTGCACTTGTCCTTTGAAATAAAAAGACTTTCTCGGGTTGACAATAAATTTCATACGCTCTGTGTGTTGATATTTAATTATCTGCAATTAGAGTGCTTGACATTTTGGCGCCGTTGCCGGGGAAGGATAAAAATTAAACACTAGTCATTAGTTGTATCTGATAATTGCTTTTAGTCAGTCTTTTGGTTGTTTTTGAAATGATCTGCTTCGCATGAATACGAGGGGGGTAAAACGCGATCACCTCCCGACCCCCAAAACCCCACAAATTACTAACAGTACAGGTGGTTCGGGTCGTGGTCGAGGTCCACCGCTGGGCAGAAGAACATTCATTGACGACCTTGTTGACAAAACTGATTCAGCTGTCAGATCTCGTCAACAGGGGACTCCTATCAAAAGAGGCCCTGCTGATCCTGGAGCGTTAGCATCAGGATCTACAGTGGAAGATACAGGAGCAGCTGTGATTCCTGCATATACTCCTGCTAAAGAAGTAACAGCTGATTCAGCTGTTGCAACCGAAGAATACGCAGCTGTTACAACCGAAGAATACGCAGCTGTTACAACCGAAGAATACGCAGCTGTTACAACTGAGGTAAAGAATAAAGGAACAAACGAAGGAGAAGATACAGAAGAAAATATGAGTAATAGACATGAGAATGAAGAGGAAGAAGCAGTGGTACAGTACCATCATGAAGATAATTCCCCGCCAGAGACCATGGCAACATTACAATTTCCAATACAGCAGCTAGAGGGGACAGCTCCTATGAAAAACATCTCACCGTCGGTGTTACCCCGCTTCCATGGTAGGGCGGCAGAGGATCCAGATGAATTCCTTTTTGAATTCGATATCCTCTGTCGCAGCTATGATTATATCACAGATGCTCAAAAGTTAAAGCTTTTTCCTGCCACCCTGAAGGACAATGCATTACGATGGTTCATGAGCCTTGGGGGAGGGACTGTTGCTAATTGGAATAAGATGAAGCAAGTGTTCCTGGAAAAATATCAGGAATATTGCAACACCAGGGACAAAAGGGAGGATTTATTCAAGATGGTACAGAAGGAGGATGAAATTTTGGAGGATTTTGTGGAGAGGTTGCTGTACAATGTGCAGAGAGCTGGACAGACGAACATGGGACTAGATGTGCTGAAGATAATCTTGCTTCGAGGAATCAGGGACGATTGTTTAGACATGCTAAATTTATTAGGAAAAGGGGATATCTCTAAAGAATCTTTTGAGACAATTGTGGAATTATGTAAGAGATATTCCAGGGGATCTTCTAGGCATAATAAGCAGCATAAACGAAATAACCTGGAACGTGATGTATTCGACAGAACTCAGAAGTCATCCAATGGGGGAGCTACACGTGCAGAGATAGGCAATCTTCTTGAAAACTTTAAAACAGAAATGATGAGCTCTATCTCTTCAGAGATTGACGTCTTGAAGGCCAAGCAAAGACAGGCAGTGGAGGATCTCACACTAGGGGTGTTTTGTCCCCGATGTAGAAAGACTCATCCACTGAAGGAATGCCCTCTTGACAAAGTACAAGTGTGTCAGTTGTGCGAGCTGAATCATGATATGAAGGACTGCCCCACGTTGCCCCAAGTGAAGGCTGTTCTGCAGGCATCAACTCCAGAGGCGGATTCAGCCTACTTCATTGCACAGAAGAAACCCTGGCAACCCCGGAATCAAGGTATGTCTCCCGATTCATTTCCATTTTTGAATAATTTGAATAATTGGAATACTAATATGCAAAACGTGAATACACAATTCCCTTCAAATTATGCTCAGTGGAATTCCCCTCAACCTGCGATGCAAGGTTATAATTCATGGAGTCCTTGGACACAGCCACCTCATCAACCTACTTCATGGTCTCCTGGATGGAGGAACTTCCATCCTGGGAATCAGTTTCCTCAACCACCTCCACCTCAACAGTTACCGTATCCTCCATATCCTCAATTTCAGCAATATCCTCAATACCTACCTCAGCAGTCGCAGCTGCAGCTGCAAAATAATCCTGTGCCTAACATACCAATACGGCCTCAGCTGCCTGCCCAACCTAACCCTAACCCAAATAATAAAACAGTCCAGCAACTGGAAACTCTCAATATGCCAGCCTACTCTCTCTCCCCTGTACCTTGTAATGACATTCGCTTACGGTCTGGGAAGATAGTAGAACGTGTAACTTCAGAAAATATTCCACCAACTGTGTATGACAAAGGAGAGAGTTCCCAGCATCCTTTTGATCCGGTTCCTATCATTGAAGATGATGAGCATCCCTCAGATGGGAGGGCTGAAACATTGAACGATGGAGTGGATAACACGCAGCCTACCCAGTTGGTAAGGAAACCACCTTACCCTGAGAGATTGATGCTGCCACAAAGAGGGGGGCAACCTCAGTTCAATCTCTTAGGAGAATTGAAGAACCTTTATGTTAAGATTCCCCTTTTACAAGCTCTTCAAGATGTACCTATCTACGCTAGAACTGTTCGGGACCTGTGCACTAAAAGACCGGGAAGGAAACCCAGAGATCCTCCTACTGTTCATGTTATAGGGAATTTATCCGCTTTAATGACTGGAAAAACCCCTGTAACTAAGTATGAGGATCCCGGCAATCCTACTGTCACTGTACACATAGGACAAACGCAGATACCCAACGTACTAGTAGATTTAGGAGCTGCGATCAATGTTATAACGATGGAGACTGTAAAGAAGCTCGGATTCACCAATATTAGACCGACCCTTACTATCTTAGAATTGGCAGACAGATCCACCATCAGACCTGAAGGGATTTTGGACGACCTCGTTATTTCAGTAGACTCGTGGGAATACCCTGCCGATTTTCTGGTATTACAGCCAAAATCACAGCTGGGGGGACATCCATTGATTTTAGGAAGGCCCTGGTTGGCTACAGCTGATGCTTGCATCAGCTGTCGATCAGGATCTATGACTATATCTGATGGCATGGAAACCAAAAATCTTACCCTGTACCCTCCAGCAAGGCCGAGTCTAGAAACTGAAACCTCCCTTTGGATAGAACAAGAAGAAGAAGAAGATGTTCAGCCATTACTAACAATAGGGAAGGCACTAACTTTCAAAAACGAAACAGAAGACGATACCATTAATAACTTCATTAGCGAACCTGCTTCTGTAGACAAGGAAGTTTATCAACTTCTGAACAGTACCCTCGGCAAAGAAGAACAAGAATAGCTTACGGAGGAAGCACTAGCCAATGACACAAATATAATCCCAGTATTAAAAAGCTCGAGAAGTATTCCTATTGAGGTAGAGCCTGGAAGAACTTTGAACATCAATCCTGCTCTCTCCTCAGAAGAACAAAAGCGCCTAACCAATCTCTTGAAGGAACGTAAGGGAGCATTCGCCTGGGAGTATACAGACATGAAGGGTATTCCTTCTAGTCTGTGCACTCATCATATTTATATTAAAAATGACTCCCGGCCTGTATGTCAACCCCAACGACGCATGAACCCCAATCTGAGGGATATAGTGAAGGAAGAAATCCAGAAACTCTTGGAAGCAGGATTCATCTATCCTATTTCAGACAGTGAGTGGGTTTCCCCACTGGTAATTGTACCCAAGAAAAACGGTAAATGGAGAGTCTGTGTCGATTATAGGGAGCTGAACAAGGCTACACAAAAGGATCACTTTCCTCTGCCCTTTATTGACCAGGTACTTGATAACTTATCTGGGAAGAAGTTCTTCTCCTTCCTGGACGGATTCAGTGGGTACAATCAAATCCAGATTGCTCCAGAGGATCAGGATAAGACCACCTTCACCTGCCCTTGGGGAACGTTCGCCTACAGGGTGCTTCCCTTTGGGTTGTGCAATGCACCTGCAACGTTCCAAAGAGCTGTGATTGGCATATTTTCTGAATTGGTAAATGATAGCATGGAAGTTTTTATGGATGATTTCACTCCTTATGGCAGGGATTTTGATGAAGCATTGGAAAATTTGAAGAAGGTTTTAATTCGCTGTGAACAGGCTCGCCTCTCACTGAGCACTGAAAAATTCCACATGATGATGAGTGAGGGGGTGGTATTAGGACATTTCATCTCTACTAACGGTATTCAAGTGGATCCTTCAAAAATTAAGGTGATAAAGAATATACCAACCCCTTCAACTCAGAAAGAGGTGCGAAGTTTTCTGGGACATGCTGGGTATTACAGGAGATTCATAGAAAACTTCTCCAAACTTGCTTCTCCTTTGTTTTCATTGTTAATGAAGGATGTGCAGTTTGCATGGAGTACAGCATGCCAGACAGCATTTGATAAGCTCAAAGAGAAACTGTCCACAACCCCTATTTTAAGGGGACCTAATTGGACCATACCTTTCCACATTTCTTCAGATGCTTCTGATACTGCCATTGGAGCAGTACTAGGACAGCAGGATGGTCAAGTACCTTATGCTATTTATTATGTTAGTAAAAACTTAGCCCCTGCTGAACTAAATTATACTGTTACTGAAAAAGAATTTCTTGCTATTGTTTATTCTATTAATAAGTTTCGGCATTACATTACTGGGTATCCTACATTTGTGCATACTGATCACTCTACCATTAAGTACTTAATGAATAAACCTGTCACTAATGCCAGAGTAACCAGGTGGCTTTTATTATTACAGGAATTTGATATTACTATTATAGATAAACCTGGAAAAGAAAATGTCGTTGCTGATTTTTTATCACGATTTACTAACAGTGATGACAGTTCACCTGTTGAGGATGCTTTCCCGGATGAACATTTATTCGCACTCTCAGCTCATTCACCCTGGTATGCAGACGTTGCTAATTATTTGGCTGCAGGGAAGCTTCCGCCACATATGTCTAAACGAGAGAAAAGAAAAATTATTCAGCAAAGTGCCAGGTATTGTTGGCTCAAGGGCCATCTCTTTTACACAGGACCTGATCTTGAAATTAGAAGATGTGTAAGGGAAGATGAGATCTTTCATATACTAAAGGCCTGTCACGATGAACCTTGCGGAGGTCACTTTGCAGATAAAAGAACAGGACATAAGGCGTTGCGGATGGGCTATTATTGGCCGACACTGTTCAGAGATGCTAAAAAATATGTTCAGTCCTGTGACAGCTGCCAAAGGATGGGCCAACCTAATAAGACAGATCAGATGCCTTTACAGCCCCAAGTGGTACTAGAACCGTTTGATAGATGGGCATTGGACTTTGTTGGTCCTATCAACCCTCCTTCCAAACAGAAGGTTTACATCTTGGTGTGTACAGACTACATGACTAAGTGGGTAGAAGCTGTAGCTTTGGCTAAGGCAAACGACCAGGCGGTGATTGATTTCCTGTACAGTGAAGTTTTTACCCGTTTTGGAGTACCAAAGGAAGTAGTTACCGATGGCGGACCACAATTTATTTCACACCAATTTGAATCCTTGCTCCGCAAGTATCATGTGCAGCACAAGATAGCTTCACCTTATCATCCCCAGGCCAATGGTCAGGTGGAAAGCACTAATAAAGTTATCGAAGCAATCCTTACTAAAACAGTTAAAAGCCATCGAAGGGATTGGGCTGACAGACTTCCAGAAGCACTGTGGGCATATCGCACGACTTGGCGCAACACCACGGGCTTTTCTCCCTATGATCTGGTGTATGGTAAGAGTGCCATCTTTCCAATTGAATTTGAGATCAAGACCCTGAAAACAGCTATTGAAATGAACCTGGATGTAGCAGAAGCCCAGAAAAGAAGATTGAATCAATTGAATGAATTGGATGAGAAACGGTTAGCTGCGGTAGACCATACTGTGCTGCTTCAGCAACAGAGATCTAACTGGCATGACCGATTCATCAAAAAGAAAATCTTCCATGAAGGAGACTGGGCACTATTGTACGACTCTAGATTCAAGAAAGATTTCAAAGGGAAATTACGCACAAGATGGCTGGGTCCATATTTGGTTGACAGGGTATTTGACAACGGCACTGTTCGCCTGGTCACCATTGATGAAAACCGTATGCCATTACTTGTTAATGGCCATAGGCTGCGACTGTATCGGAAGCCCATTTCGAAAGATGCATTCATTTCACAGATTGTTGCTGATCCAAACTACCAATTGGCACCAGAGCAGGAACATTTTTCTACCTTTACCAAATCTTAAAATGAAAATCATATTTGCTGTACATAAATAATTTCTTGCTGTAGCGTATAGTTGTCGTTTTCTTTCTTTTTGCATTTGATCTCTTTGCTTGCTGTTGTCTTTTAAGAAAAAATTTTCAGGGAAGTGCCAGGAGAACGATCAGTTTGGGGCCCATAATGAAAATCTCTCTGTGCCGTCCTTGTGTTTAAAAAAAAAAAAAAAAAAAAAAAAATTCGGCAGCTGCAACATATTTTCCAGCAGCTGCAACATATTTTCCGGCGGCTGCAACATATTTTCCGGCAGCCGTATATTCTTTTCCGCCAACCATATTCTCCATTTCCCGGTAGCCATAATGCCCTTTCCGTCAGCCGTCAATCTTTTTCGACAGCTGCAACATTGGCGGCTGCAACATCGGCGGCTGCAACATTTGCGGCTGCAACATCAGCGGCTGCAACATCGGCGGCTGCAACATCGGCGGCTGCAACTCTAGTTTCCACGGCTGCCATCTCATTTTCCGCAGCTGCCATTTCATTCACCAGCTATGGCCACCTCATCTTCCGCAGCTGCCATTCCATTTACTAGCCACAGCCATTTTACTTTCCGGTATCCGTAATGTTTTTTTTCCGTCCGCCGTCAAATCTTTTCCGACAGCTGCAACTCCGGCAGCTGCAATCCCGGCGGCTGCAACTCCGGCAGCTGCAATCCCGGCGGCTGTAACTTCGGCGGCTGCAACATCTTTTTCTCGCAGCCGCCACATCATTTCCCGGCTGTCACCTTATTTCGCGGCGGCCGCCACCTCATTGACCAAGTCACTTTCACACCACAGCTGTCATTTCTTTCCAGCGGCTGCGACATATTTCCCATATTCGTAATATCTTTTCCCGCCAGCCGTAAGTCTCTTCCGCCGCTGTAAAATTTTCCCGTGACAGCCGTAATTTTTCCCGGATATTGTGAATCTTTTTCCGGCTGCCACGAATTCTTTCCCGATGGCTGTAACTTCTTTCTTGTCAGCTGCAACAAGCTTTTTCATCGGCCGTGTGATCATTTCTTTGGCAATTTGCAGTGGTAACTCCCGTGTTAACAGAAGGATTGTTCAACCTGCTAATTATGACGTTGATTCAGTCCAGTCCTGCCGGCGAACTCATCATTTCAATCCGGAGGATGCGACGCCTTGTGTTTTACCGGCGAAGGAAATCAGTGCCTTATCCGAGTCATCATGATTCCACGTCTAATTGTGCACGCGTTCGGCTCCATGACGTCACCAACTCCAAGCTCCACCATTTTCCGCAGCCTTCCGACGCACAGTTTTATGAGGTATGGCTTTCATTTATCACGTGATTAAGTATTGATATCATGTAAACGAGATTGGCCGTACCTTCACTCGTACCACCATTTATATCCGATTGAACCCTTCCCTCATACGACGTAATACTAATAACTGCCACCTTCCCCAATTCGGCATGAAAATTTTAAACTCCTCTCTGCGCTTAACTTTCCGAATTAGTTCATTCGCTCAACGTCTCCGCTCAACGATTCGTGCATTCTCCGCGCTGCAACTTCCATTCTGGATCCTGTACTCTGTCGAAACAGCAGTTCTATCTTGCAGCCAGGACCATGGGCATTCCAGTTCGCCATGAACCTTTCAATACCCGGGAACTTAGACGGAATTTGCAGGTTCTGGCCATTTTCCAAGCCGCTAGCTGGGTCGAGTTCTTTGAACGATTGGATGGATTCGACAGGGACGCAGCCCTGCAATTCGCATTGAATCTTACTAAAACACACTCCACGGTGTGGGGGCTGTGTATAGATGTTTCGGAGGTCATTATATCCGAGGTTACAGCTATTCCGTTGGTGGGAAAACCTTGGTTTAACCGTCGAGTTCCTGCAACAGTTGCACGGGAACAATTTTTACTTCCAGGGGAGCAAGTTGAAGCGTCCAGGAGAGGGATTGCATTGAAGTCACTGCCGCAGCCATGGGACCAGGTCGCTATCTTCCTCAAGAAATACATAACTTGCGAAGGTAGATACCAAACTGTGTACAACTCTGAACTTCCTTTGCTTTCTCATCTCCGTCATGGCATTTTGTTAAATATTCCATTTTATCTATTGCATGATTTGCGCCATATGGCAACATTCGTTCAATCTGCAAAGCACCCATTATCCTCTCTCACCCACCATGGCCTCATTAAGTTAATTATTATAAGAACCCTGGCCCAACATAATATAACATGGGAGCAATTCATTACCCGGCCACAGCAACCTGTTCCCTTGAGGGTCATTCCATTACAGCAAATACCAGTTCCGCCACAACAGGAGGACCGGAGTTCCTCCAGTGAAGTTGGGGGGAGGGATGAAACGGATGAACAGCAACAGAGGGCACAGGCAGGACCATCCGGAAGGGATGAAACGGAAGAAGAGCAACAGAGGGCACAGGCAGGACCATCCGGAAGGGATGAAACGGAAGAAGAGCAACAGAGGGCACAGGCAGGGACATCAGGGGTTGACAAAACCACAGAGGAAGAACAACCCGAGGCAAAGGCAGAGCCATTTGAAGTATATGAATCCCCAGCACAAGCAGAACCAGTGGGGGATGACACTGCATTTGAAGGAGAGCGAGGGGAAGCACAAACAGAGCTGTCAGGCGACAATGTAGATGAAACCCTCGTGGAAAACCTAGACAACAGGGCAGCTCCGCCAGCAGAAGGTGAAATTGGAGCAGCATCAAATGCTGCGACAATGGAACCTGAAGATGGCGGAGCCAGAGCAATGGAAGAAGATATTGAGCTGGTCACAATCGAATCTTCACCGGAATGGGCAGGAGGAGCAGCTGTGATTGAAGAAGAACAGCATGGGGGGCAGGGAAATGTTCCTTTGACTTCAGTTTTGCCTCCCTATGTTCCAGCTCCACGAGAAGAAACACTACAGAAAGGGAAGTCACAAAAGAAAACGCCGCAGAAAAAGAAGAGGACCACCAATGAGTTTGATTTAGTGGCACCAATTAGAAGGAAGCGAACTCGGTCAATTACAGCAGCAGAGGCAGCTAGAACAAAATGGGCAACCTTAGAGACACAGGTTGAACCCCCAATCCTTACACCAAAACCGAGGGATGCTCCACAAAGGCAAGTGGAGGAAGAGCCGGGGGTTGAGGGACTCTTGTATGAGAATACAATGCTGAAAGAGGACCTCCAAGCACTTAGAAAGGAGCTGGAAACATGGAAGGAAATCTGCCAAAAGCAGGGTGGAAGAAAGATGTATACATTAATAGAGGCTGCAGACCAAGTGGAGGAAACAGCTTCTGCTGAAGCTGGAGAAAAGGATGAGTGAATACTTTGCCCCACCTGTGGGGAGATCTTTGAGGAAGCAGGCCATAAAATTTTACTTAGCACTTATTCAGCACAACAGCCTGTAGCCACAGAAGGGGAAGTAGTGAAGAAAAAGGATGCTGCAACACAAGAACCAGCACCTTTAAACATCCTTGCTGCAGCTGCTACTTCCCATGATGCAGAAGTTATAGAACAGATGGGAGAAGAACAGGGAGTGGAGGATGCCCTGGAAATTTATGAGGAATGTATGGCAATCCCAAATTGCTCCCACAATACAGAAATCATGGGACAGATGGGAGAAGAACGGGAGATGAAGAATGCTCTGGAGCTTATAAAAGAGTATAGTGAGACCCCAGAGTGTTCCCATGACATGGAAATCATGGAGCCAAGGGATACTCTGGAGGATAGTGAAGAATATTGTGCTGTAACCCCAGAACGTTCCCAGGACACAATAATTTTAGAAGAAGAAACGGAAATGCAGGACAGTGATAAGTTGAAACAGGATGCTGCAACACAAGAACCAGCAATCCTGAATTTGACCATCCAACCAACTGAGCAGACAGGAGAAGAAGCTGGGACAGAGGATATTCTGGCATTCAACGATGAACTCTGGGTGGTGACCCCAGAAAGCTCTCATGATACAGAACTCATAGAAGAGGAGCTGCAGCAAAATAAAGATGAAGATGTAAGCCAGGATGTTGCCACACAAGAACCAACATCCTTGGATGCTGCAGCAAGAACCCCTGAACTGCAGTTGGAGGATAACCCGGGACTAGAGATCATTCCTGATACACAATGGAGTGATGATGAACAGGTACAGACACCCTGCTCAGGTGACACTGAAATCTTGGAGGAGGAGCTGCAAATTGAAAAGGATATCCAATCTCAGCAGCCAATTGACAGAGAAGACACTGTTACACAAGAACCAGTGTCTCCAAAAGCAATAAAGGCAGCTGCTGAAGAAGGTTTAAGGGATGTTGCTGTTACACAAGAACCAGCAACTCCCTTGATAAGATTAGATGCGCTGGAAGACACTGTCCCACAAGAACCAGTGCTTCCACCTCCTACAGGTATTATTGAATTGGATTCAGATTGAGTGTGTCTTTTCAACTTCCCCAGGCATAGCATAAGAGAACTGCAGATATTAGCAAGTAGCGGTGGCAAGAGGAACAGTAAAGTTGGAAGATGCCGGGTTGCTCACAGAAATTTTTCAAAGGGATAGAGGGGATGCCTGATTCATCTACATTCTTTCCTTCTGCCTGAACAAAGTTCAGTACAATATTCAGATGCAGGTTGTTGCATGAGGACATGCAACAGGATAGTTGGGGGGAGATGTTGAGCCCAGAATTGGCCCTTTTTGACCATCATTTATCACTGTCCCTTACCTTGTCTTACATCGATTACCTTGGCAATTCAACTTATTGTCCTTATATATTCCCCAATTTACCAAGGTATGGCCGATTATTGTTTTATTGTGTTAATAATTATGATTGTGATGATTAAAGCTGTTCATCTCTTAATCTGTGCTAACATGATGCGATTTATGAAGGTAGTAAGACAATAGACTGCAGGAAGATCGGAGCTGAACAAGTCATGAAGGAACGATCATCGCTTGTGGAAGGTTCCTTGGGGCTCAAATCGGCAATCAAGGCATAGGCGTGGCAGGGCAGCTGTAACCGAAGAACTATCTTAAGCATGTCGCTGCTCGAATCCAGCTGTGAGCTGGAAGGACCCTCACTCTTGGGACGATTAATACTTCTCCCATATTTGGATATTTCAGTTCTGCCACGCGTTGTAACAGCTAGATTATTTAGGGCGCCTGAAGATCAGAGATCTTCACGGCTGCCCAATTATAGGTTTAGATGTTGCAATTTGTATGTATAAATATGGGGAATTACCTCGACTGAGGGGTTGGACAGCAATTAATTAATTCATCTTGTATTAGCAGTCAAGCTGAAACTGTGTACTTATCCTTCTGTTAATATAAGGATTTGCTTCTGAGTTAAGGAGAGTGTTGTTCAACCAGCGTCTCTGTGTGAAGACTGGGCCCGTCTTCCACAGAGATTGCTGTGTTAAATTAGGATTTCATCTTTCTTGTTGTGTGATGCTTTGTTCTTCCTTTTGTACGCAGCAGCAATATTTATCGTGTGAATTTTCAGTATAGTTAAGGATCATATTTCTGTGAGTTTGGTAGATGATGTAGAATAACAGTCGACTGAGTAAGGTTTGCTTTATATACAATTCAATTACAGATCATACACACTTGTGTTCATCTTACAGCTGAGTTGCGATCCCCTGAGTTCTTACGATTTATCATTCTGATTGTGTGTTGCTTGATTTCCATTCTGCAATTTAATATTCTTAGAACAGTTAACTCAATTATTTCACAATTGGATTTCTAGATTACTGCTCAGTTTTTGCTTTACGAATTCCAGGTTGATTAGATCAGGCAAGTGATCGTTCTAGGATAGAAAGGAGATTCCTTCCTATTGTTCATTAGATCTTATGTTAATTTTTAGTTGATGCATGATAGAGAGGGTTTGAATTATAGCAGTGAGAAGGCTTTGGATTGCTTAAGATTCTGGGGATGAACATGAATGATAGAATATAGAAGTATTTATTGCTAATGGTTTTGTGTTTAAGCATATATTGTGCACTTGTCCTTTGAAATAAAAAGACTTTCTCGGGTTGACAATAAATTTCATACGCTCTGTGTGTTGATATTTAATTATCTGCAATTAGAGTGCTTGACAATAACTGTCTCAGTTTTGTATAAAAAGGGAAGAAATGGGATTGCCTTGGGTTGATGTTAATCCCCATTTTGAGTATATGATTGTAATATGAGCTCCAATATAATGAATGAAAGATGAACCGACTGTTAACTCATTTTCTATGTTTGAATGTTTACTATGCATGCATTATATATGGGTTTTGTTGTTTGAATGAGATGTTGAATGTGAATGATGAACTTATGAAATTCCCTTTCCTAAATTTAGTCTCTATAATTCCTATGAGTGTCTTGGGTGAGACGGCATCCTTCTGGGATGTTGAAAATGCCAATACTCATAGGATTATTGTTGGTAACCTACTTTATAACCTTGGTTTTGAATCTGAGCCAACAATTAGTTATGCCGTCAGGACCTGAATTGGTTAGGGTTTCATAGAATGAGTTGGAAATCAACGAAAAAATAATTGCAAGATTGGTTGATGCATAAAGTGAAAGAATTCGCACGGGAGATTTGGAACTTGGACATCGATCCCAGCACTGGTTACAGAGGTACATTTATGCAGATGGATATGAAATTTGTTTCTCTGAATTTCCTTGTTTGTTGTTTGCATGGTTGAAAAGACAAGTAGAGTTGAATGTGAATTGGAGGAGCCCAGAAGTAGTTATTAGGGATCAAGAAAGGGTAGAATAATTGAAGAATCTTGATAATAAGTTGAATAGGGCAATAGATGTCTAGTGTTACAAGGTGAAAGAAGGATATATTATTGAGTTTTCTATAGAATTCGAAGAAGCCTTTGACCATGAAAGGAATATATTTGAGAGAAACCCTAGAAAGAGGTTGTTGGAATAGATCCCCATTTGGATAAAAATGTTGTTTGTAGAAAAAGGGATTATGTGCATGCAACTAGACAGGATGGGAGGGAAGGAATAAATAAGAGGGTAAGAAGTGTGCGATGAAGAATTAAAAAGAGATATAAATATCGACCCCGATGAACAAAGACAAAGGAGAGATGAACGACATGAAAGAAGAAGCTTACTGAGGGAATATGTGTGGAAATTTAGCTTTGATATAGTCAAAAAAGATAGTGAAGACATTGTAGAAGGTAATGAATAGGTGAAAAGAAAAAGGGACTCATTAGAATAGAAAAATATAGAGGGCATGATGCTAGGGGATATTAGCATAGAAGGTGAGAAAGAGGATGAAGATTGGACAACAAAGAGGCATGGTGTAGAAGAGATCACATTAGAGGATGATGTGGAAGAACTAGGGATGGATGATGAACTACTACAATGGAGAATCTATGATCTGGAAGAGTCGGAAGAAAGTGATGAGCAGTCTCAGCACAGTGAAGTAGTGGATTGTCAATATGAGAATGAAATAATAGAACATGAGTATGTTGTATGATTAACATATTTATTTTGTCACTTAGATATTGAATATTCATCCAAATATAGGAATGAAGAGTAGAATGCAGTTGTGTTGTATAATATCCCCCTTGAACCACCCTCTCAACATGTGTTTTTAACAAGAACTAAGAAGTCAATACCCAGTGATGATAGATTTATTTTACAGCCAAGTTTAGAAGAAATAAGAAGAGTAGAAGATATATAGAGAAGTGGAAAAGTGGTCAAAAGATTGAAGATGGTAGGAATGACAATAGATTCATTGTTGAGACTTCTAGTTTTTCACAGAATTGGAAAGAATGATGTAGAGAAACACTGGCTCACTTGTGAAGCAGTGTGGGAAGCAAAAACAAGTTTTAGTTGAGATAGAGAAAGTAGCGTAGATGGAAACTACTTTGAGAGATCAGACACTTACATGGTACATAAAATATAAGTCGACTGTTACGTGAGGACCTACAAGGATGTTGGATGAGATCAAAGAGGCGATCTTGAATGAGTTTCAAAAAATGAATTCAGATTCAAAATGTATCACTGAAATTAAGGAAATAAAGAAACAACCAAGAGAGATAGTTTGGGATTACGACTAGGGATTTAAGATTTTGTTGGATAGATTTCCTTTTCAAATTCAAGATGTGAAACATAGGGAGTGGTTCATTGCAAGACTACTACCACACATACATATCCCTATAACTCAAAAAAAAGGTTGTCACACAACTTGATGCATTAGAAATTACAATGCAGTTGGGGTCTACACTAGGGGGTGAATCTTCTTCAGGAATGGCATAGTTTCAATCACAACTAGAAATGTTGACCGTGTAGCTACAAGAAATAGTCAAGGGGAAGGTAGTATGGGAAAATATATGGTGTACACTTTGCCACCTTTGCTGGGAGTGTATACAATGACGAGCGCCCCAAATCCTTTCTCGGAAGGACATCAAGAAAATTTGTGTGAAATATGTAAGAAAGGGGTCATTCCCCTCCATAATGTCCTATGGTACAGAAGTATCAAACTACTACTAATACTCCTTTTTATGAATTATGTAAATCACTGGAAATGATGTTAATGGATGTTGTGCATTACAACTGTTGAAAGAGCATTCTGCTAATGCCTATAGAATATAGGTCGGGCTGGCAGGTGCGGGAGGAGTCATTCTCGACTCCGAAGGAAACAAAAAGAAAGACTATGCCTGGGGAATTGGCAGGAAGACTAATAATGATGCTGAATGGCTCGCATTGATCAAAGGAATGGAAATTGCAAGGAGTGATGATGTAAAGAATCTAGTAGCCTTCAGAGACTCAATGCTAGTAATCAGGGAAGCCAAATCTTTGGCCAACAACCGCAAAAAACCAATCTCTAAGCTCCAGCATCTCTTCACCTATGTGGCTAAGGATTTTAACTCTATCTCCTTTCTCCGCATCTTGAGAAGCAACAATCATGGAGCAAAAAAAAATGGCCAATATTGGTGCTAGTTTGGATTGTGGTTTGTTGACCATTAATGGTTTTAACCTAGACATCAACTGAGTACCATAACCCCCCCACTTGGTTTCCTAATGATACCCTTGATTACACCCCTTATGCACTCTCTCTCGGTTTGGGATTTATTTTTCCACCCTTCAAACTATAGTCTCTTTCAAAATTCGATTTGTAGTAAAGGCGAGATATTCTTGGGATCCCCCTCCCCTCCTCGATCCACTCCCACGTCCTCCCAGCACACTTGGCATCCTCCTCCTCCTGAATCCACCTGTCTCGCATGCGTGCATTCAATTAGACTGAGATCCGAGGATTCCTTTCCTTATAACACGCACCAAGGTGGTAAACTCGACATTCTACAGGGTTCTTTTGTTGAGAATTGGGTTTGTCTGGCTTTCCAGAAGTTATTCATCTTGAATTGGGTTGGTGACTTGGGTAATCTTTACCTGAACATGGAGGATAACTAGAAATATCAACGTGGTTCAGAGACAAGGAAATGGTGGTTCTGGGAAAGCTCCTTGTGGTGGTTCTGCGCAGTAAGTCCTTCGTGGTCTCCCCAGAATTGATGAGCCAATTAGTGGAAGGAATTGAGAACCTATCGACGTGGTACAGGGTCAGAGTAATGGCGGTGCTGCTCAATACTCAGTTCGTGGTCACTCCAGTGAGCTGAGTAATGGTGAGAATTGGATGCTACTAGAGAGTGATAATTGTGGGTTCATCAATCTGGAGTCTCCACAAGGAATAGATAGTCCACCCTTTTAGGTCCTCTCCCACTTGCAGGAGATGGAAACTCAAGTTCGTTGGCTCAGAGGTGAGAACTCTGACCAGAAACAATCCATCTCACACCTTTTCACTATCGTTCAGATCACGAATTCTGAAGTCTGCAGTGGTAGTAGCAAGTTGAAAGAATACTTTGAAATGCTGGCTGGTAAACTTGAAAATGGTTGCCCTTATTCAGTTGATATAAGCACCCAGATTAAATCCCTGCACAGCAGTCTCAGAATGGTTGAAGCCAAGATTGACGACATGAGGTTGGATATGAGGAACAACCCCACTATCTTCCATGGCATTGATGATGATAATGTCGGACCTGCAACTGGGAGCAAGGAGAAGAACGCCCACCAACATCATGCCAACTGTTGATTCTTCTGTTTGATAGTGCATGTATTTACAGACCTTTTATGTTATGCCTTTTTTTTGCAATGGCTTGCCGAAGCTAGTCCACTGTCTCTATTCTCGATATGTATTTCTTTTGTAGTTTTCTGCTAGGAAAGCTTGTAAAGATCCTCAGTTGTCGCAGAATTGGGTTTTTGTATGACCTGCAAAGACTGGAATCAGATGAGCTTTCTATGACAGCTCTCCATTTTTGGGACCAGTCTTCCCAACTCTATTTTGTAATTCTGCCTCTTTTTTAATACAAAATCTTGTTACCCATTGTTGTAAACAAAAAAATGCCTATAGAATATAGGGTGTGGAGGAGAATGCATCTCACAAGGGAGATGGTTTTAGAGGAGGATTATATGGATGTGGCAGAGGATTTAGTGGAGGAGGAAGAAAACCTGTTTTCTTCAACTACGGAGAACCGGGCCATGTAGCATGCTCGTGCACACAACCTAGAGTGATGTGCAGATATTGTCATAGTACTAAACATAATATAGAATATTTTCCAAACTTAATAGCCAAGTGGGGAGAGAAAAAAGGTCGATGTAATATGGTGCCTATAGAGGTGAGCGGGGACTATAAGTTGAAGGATCCAGTGAATGCCCATATAGTAACCAAAAGGGGCACCAAAATAGGGGAAGATCGTGGTAAAAAAGGGTATGCAGAACATATGCTAGAAGATAAAATTAAGAATGTTGAAAAACCCCTGCCAAATTTTGATGTTGTGCAGCAAAGGAATTTATTGCGTGAGGTAAAAGAAGCAATTAAAGAAGCACAACGACATATGGGATAATTTCAATTGGATTGTGATAAGGAAAGTGACTCTGATAGCTCTGTAAGTGATTTTTTGTGTTTTTGTGTGAAAGTACTTAATGATTTTCCAGTAATTAGAAAATTTACACAACTATTAACAAAATTTATGTTTGTAAGAGAAGCAAAGAGTCCTATTACTATGCTATTTCCAGAAAGGAATGTGCAACATGTAAAGAGGAAAAAGTGAATAGGAAAATAACTTTAGATGAAAGTAGATATTGGATGTTATGAAATGTAGGATGTGATCTTGGATTTGGGATCTTATGTAAATATTTTACCAAAGAAATATTGGGAGTTGATGGAAGACCTAAATTGGTTTGGTCACCAATACATTTGAGGTTAGCAGATCAATATAGATTGTTTCCAATAGGAATATTGGAGGAGGTAGATATCGATGAGATTAATAATAAGGAATATTTTGAAGTAATTGAGATTCTGGATGGATCAAATCCATATCCATCCTTGTTGGGTATTGACTAGGCATCAGAAAACATTGCTATCTTAAATTGAAAAAGGAGGACTATTTCTTTTGAATCACAAGAAGTGAGAGTGGTAACTCCTCTGAACCCTAGTAAAGGGGATAGATATTCTGAACCTCTCAAAGATGCAATGGAGGATGACGAGATAGAAAATATCAGTAATATTACAACGAGAATGGAATATTATATAAATCCATTTGCTGATGGTGAAATCAGTTGGCGCAGTATATGTTCATTTGATACATATTATGAAAATGTGATTGAAAGATGGCAAAACAAAATGTATGAAGTATCCAGCAGAAGGTGCACAAGAATTAAAAAATCACTCTGTTGGGTAGGGATAGAGTTGAATTATACTCTACACTTTGATGGGCCTAGTATAGTAGGAGAGTTCATATAGAAAATGGAGGAAAAGGTGCTTGAACTAGTGTGGTTTCAAGCATTGGATCCGGAGTTGAAGGGAACACCCACACGGTGGTGGGATACCCATAAAGAAAACTTGGAAAGTTGGGAGAAAGTAGTACAAACTATTTCTGTAATATTTTATCTAGAATCTGAAAAGGAGATACAGAATAGGTATAAAGGAATGCAGGATCCTAGGGAACATATGTGGTTCTATGAAAAAATGTGGAAAGAGAGAAACATCTCGATGGAATAGTGGGTTCCTAGATTTATTCATACATTGGATACTATAACGAATAGTTGGTATATACATCAAGAAGTTAGAAGATATACCAGAAATTGGGATGAAATGCAAAAACAATTTTGTGATACATTTAATTTTTCTTCAAAGTATAAATTATATTGAACAATGTTTTGGGAAAAATAAAAAGATTGATTTTTCCAGGAAAAACACCAAGAGCAAAGGATAAAGTGGTTTGCGCTACACATAAAAAATTGGTGGAACTAAATAAACCTGTGTTCTATTGGCATATTTTAGAATAGGAACGGGAGTACGAAGATGATCCAAAGAAGTTACATATTAATGAAATAGAAGGGGAACACACAGTGCAATATACTCGCGTTTATCACACTACGCAGGAATACTTTCATCCTTTAAAGAAAAAGAAATACAATATTGGGATGGAAGAGCAACCAAAGATGCCAGTTTTGGGAGATTAGTGGGACAAATAAACGGTAACATAGATAGTAGATATCTTGAAATAATATGAGCATGTGTTCCATAGAAGTTTCTTAGAAATGAAAGGTATTGCAGGACTATTGGGAGAGATGCAGATGCTAAACCAGTTAAGAAAAGAAGATACAGGCTAAATCCTAAATACAAAGTAAAAGTGCACCATGAATTAGATAGGATGCTTGAAGTAGGAATAATAGTGTCCATGGAGGAATCCAAATGGGTAATTCCATTGGTGGTGTAGGATAAAAAGACTGGAGGCATAAGAATCTATGTGGATTTGAGGGATTTAAATCATGCATGTATAAATGATCCATTTCCTACTCCATTTACGAACGAGGTTTTGGAAAATGTAGGAGGATGAGAGGCATATTCCTTCACTAATGGGTTTTCTATATATCATCAAATGAATATTAAAGAGGAGGACCATGCAAAAACAACATTTGCAATAGAATTGGGTTCATTTGCATATACAGTTACGCCCTTTGGTTTAAATCACTAGGTTTTTTGGACCCAAAATCCAACGACAAAAAAGTTGGATTTTCTACATCTGGTGGTCGGATAGCCGAAAACCTTCCTATTTTTCTAACGTCGGTCAAAATTCAGCTAAGATCCGATGGTAGGATGGTAGTCGGATATCCGACGACTCTTCCAAGTTGGACTTCTGACCATCTAGCACTTAACAGGAAGTCGGATATCCGACAACTAGCACTTAATAGTAAGTCGGATATCTTTGGCCTGGTCATCGGATATCCGACGACATTTCCATGTGGAAATGGCTGATATTCGACGTTCCTTGCCGTCGGAGGTATGGCAAGGACGTCGAATATCTTCGGCATGGTTGTCAGATATCCGACGAAATTTCCATGTAAAAATTGTCGATATCTGACGTTCCTTTCTGTCGGAGGTATGGCAAGGATGTCGGATATCTTTGGCGTGGTCATCAGATATCCGATGAAATTTCCATGTGGAAATTTCCGATATCCGACGTTCCTTGCCGTCAGAGGTATGGCAAGGACGTCGAATATCCGACGACATTTCCATGTGGAAATGGCTGATATCCGATGTTCCTTGCCATCGGAGGTATGGCAAGGACGTCAGATATCTTTGGCCTAGTCATCGGATATTTGACGACATTTCCATGTGGAAATTGCCAATATCCAACATTCCTTGCCGTTGGAGGTATGGCAAGGACGTTGGATATCTTCTGTGTGGTCGTCGGATATCCAATGACCTTATGGGATTTTAAAAAAAAAATACACTATTAATTGGAAATGGTCGGATATACACTTCTTTCCAAAGGTCAACTATGACAACAAAGGGCAGGAATACTTGACATAGTTATTTTTACAAATACAAAATTGAATTAGATGAAGCAAAAATATGAGACCTTGAATGATGCAATTTTAGGCTAATTAGAATATAATGAAGTCATAGATGAAAAAGGCAAGATAGTCATGGAAGAGAAGAACATGTAGGAATAGGTACTTCCATGTCAACTACAATCAAAGCAAGAACCCAAGGGCTAGCTCATCCTCATGAATATTGACTCCAACTAAACTTGCAAGGAACAATGAATGTTATTCCATGTTTTTTTACTATAAAAAATTAATTATAAATAGATATCATGTTAGATATTAGAAGCTGTTATAAGAAGGGATTCTATAGGTAATCAATGGTGTTTAATATCATATAAGCCATAAGCTATAGACAAAATCACATTGACACAAAATCTTAACAAGAAGACACTGCAAACTATTTTTCATTGCCACAATCCACCAATAACCAGGAAGAAACAATAAATCCTATTACCACAATCCACCAATAATTAGCTACTAGAAAGAAAGAACAATTGACCTATCCTACATCTTGTCTTCCCAACAACAAGAGGATCTAAATATGCAACATCACTATCTTTTGTGATTGCAGAATCATGGATTCGAACTTAATTTTTCAATAGTGGTTTAGAGACTTTATTGGATACACTACTTTTTTATCACAACATAACTAGTGTTTCCATATTTGATTCTTCAACAACAGTCTAGAGAATTTTAGTGGCATGAATTTTTTGTGACTAAAATATTGTGACATTGCCTTCAAATTTGCATTGTTTTATAGATCATCTAAGGATTTTTGGCTAGGCAGGGTTTCAATATAGATCATTTCTTACTTATCATTTGATCCTAGGATTTCAAGCCATCTTCAAGGATTTACACAATGCACTAGGAACCTATCACAAGTACCAAGTGTCTAAGTTAATGTTTGAAGGTAGTACATCTGAATTGAAAGACATGTGAACATATTTCAATCCTGCAAAAATATGTAGAAAGCTCAAAGAAATTGTCAAAATTTAGATGACACGCGAGTGGGTTGTAGAAATCCAACATCGTAGCCATTCATTGAGATCCTCTCTGTTTCAAGAATAATTTAATATTCTCTACTGAATAGGGCCAACCATGTGAAGGTGGAAGCTCTTATGGCCCCTCCCCCCCCTCACATCAGTCTCAATTCCCCATACCCAATGCATGTACTTGAAAAAAACAAATACGTGCAAATTCATCAATATTTCATCATGAACTTTCATCTACCATTCATTCATTCATTAGGCCAAAAATCATGGACGATATATTATTATCAAAAATAATTAGACGACATTTTTCCAGTCACTTCTTTTTAATTTTTCTTCTCTTTAGTGGTAAATAATCTCTAAGAGAGCATCTACATGTGGACTTTCTCTTCTAGTTCTTGGTTCTTCATCAGGAGCTTGTGGTGATGTTTGCATCCTAGAGTGCTGATCTAGATGTGGATTGTGTGGCAAGGGGTTCGGATTTGCTGCAACAATGTGAAAATATTGCATCGTTGTATTTTGCTATTGTAATGACAAGTGTTTCATTTAAAAAAAAATTACAAAGGTGCCTTTTTACCTGGTGTGGCCACATCATGTTTTTCATGTTCTTGTCTAGGCTCAACCTATACAGTTTCACCCTCTACATGCTCTGTAGTTGAAATATGGTGAACTACAATTAATGTTCACCATTTGCAATGCTTAACATAAAATTGTAGCATATGAATAAATTCATTACCATGATTCGAAGCATGATCTTCGATTTGTTGTTGTCCCTCCTCGACATTAGGGGGATCATTGCTTTCCTGCTCAAAACAGAGTCAATATTTTTTGTCAAGTATTTATAATGAATAGATTGCACAAGCAATAAATCTTCATTAAAGTATATAGATTCTATTTACCTATGCACCGGATAAATTGGTACCAGAAGACTGTGTTTTCCCATACAAGCATTTTCGACATTCAACAACAGCTCCAAAGCCTTGCTTGAAGCCAAGCTTCATGTCTTCCTTAGTGGCCTCTTCATTGAATCGTTCGACCTGCATATTTGCATAACGTCGTTAATTAACATTTTGCGGTGCAATAAAATGAAAAATAATTTTCAATTTATTATTTGTATGCATTATTGGTTTTTCTAAACTTACAATTCGTGCCACCAATTCGAATAACCACCAGGCCCTAGCTTGTGCTGACCTATTTTTTCCAGTCTTTCCTTTGTGACCTTTGATGTGTTTGACAACTTATGCAAGTGTTGAAATACATTAGATGTTCCAAGTTCGATATAGAAATCAATAATAATAAGGTTTAGAATTACATTGCGGAAAGTATTGCATACCTTCATGTGCCTGGTGGTATCTTTCCTTCTCTTCTTTGAGCCCTCTCCTTTCCATCCTCCACTAGAGCTCTCCACTCCATTGATGGAATCATTGGAGGGCACTCATACCTATGGTTTTCTTCCTGGTGGGTCCTATATTGGTCTCGGACAACCTTGATATGTTGTCCAGCCTTTCTCAGGACCTCGGCTTGATTGAAGGTCTTGTCGCCGAATAGGCCAACCAAACGATTAGTTAGTTCATCTTTTAAAAATTTTGGTTTCCTATCCCACCTTGTTCGGATGGTGGGCCTGAAGATATCCAAGGACACGTCATTCATTTGTTTATAGAAAACATCATTTCCTGCAAAACGATCATGCCATGATCATAATTAGTTGAAAGAAAACGTTTTATCGGTATATTACAATGAATTTATAAACACTAACTTGATCAACGTATATTAATTACCTAGGACCTTCTCAATCTTTATTGGGAGGAGATATTTGTCGACCAAAAAATTTTCCTCCATTGTTCTTGTGCTAGTGACACGGGAAGATACTGGAAATGCAGCTAGGTCCATATCAATATTACCAGGATTCTCGGTGTCGACCCCTTCTTCTGGATGATCCGGTGTGCATCGGTCACTAGCAGCCGGTGAGCTCACAGTTGGGGTTCCTGGTGTGTCGGAACGTGTTGCTGACTATTCAGTCGACAACAATGGCGAAGGAGTTGATGCACGTGGAGTTGTTTGCTCATGATGCCACGTCTCTCCATGAGCCTCGCTGGGGCCAACACTACCTTGACCACTATTGTGTGGTCTCCGATAATTCTGTAAATTCAAACCACGTCTTATATGTTCAGTATTATCATATAAAAGAGAAAATTATAAAGTTATAAATGAATTATTTTATGATTCAATATTCCTCAACTTACTCGCAAGGATTCATATTTTCGTTCCAACAATTCAATCCTTGACATAAACTGGCTTGTCTGCGCAACCTTGAGTAGCAGAGAAACGATTTTCGCACTATATTTTTCCAACAATTTGTCTATCATCTTAAACGGGCTTGTAGCTTCACCAATTATGTCAGAATATTCAAGCATCTCAGCCACTTCAGGATCTACTGAATATTCTTGAGATGCTGTTTCAAACAACGATTCACTGGGTTGCAACAAAAATATATAAAACACTACTGAGTTATATCATGATAGATTCCTAAAATTATATTAACAAAACATATCTATCATGATAGATTCCTAAAATTACAACTAGGTTTACTTGGTGCCTAGACGATGGTGTCGTTTGATCCACAACTGTGGACTTGCCCCGATCATCGGGCCCCTGCAAAAAAAAGTAGAAAACATTATCACAACGAAACCATTATACACACGAAAAATACATAACAAAATAAACATTATGCTACATATTATACTGGTACAATTCCAATATTGTATTATACCTGCAACATAGAGGATCATGATCCACTCATTGGATTGTTGGTCATAAGTGACTTGCCCCAATCTGATAATATCTGGGAGCTACCCCTTACAGATACCTAAATCAAAAACATAGTGAAAGTCACCTAAACGAATCCAAAACTAGTCATGAAAAAACACATTGATTAAAAACTATTATTAAGTATTATATTTTTACTATTACAAAGATGTATACCTATTGTGTCGAGGGTACTGTGACCCTTGTAGAACCAGACTGCATAAAAAACATAGAGAAAATTACGTAAACAAAATAATTAGATAAAATTATATAAACGAAACCAATATACTAATAATGAAAAAACAAAGCAAAAAAAACTATTTTTTCTTATTATATTTGTACTATTACAAAGATGTATACCTGCTTCCTCAAGGAAGATGTACTCCTCCGACCATCTGCTGGCGGGGATTTATCCCGATCACTAGCCTGCGAAGTAAATATGGAAAATTTAAACGAAATAAACTAACAAAAAAATGCTTAATATGTTAAATTCATTAATAAAAGGTTGGGTAAAATTTTATATGTACCACTCCCATAGTAACCTTGTTTATATCTACTCGATTCAAATTGTAATTAATAAGCAACTCTTCCCCTGCAAATATTGGTTTAATGGCAACTACAAAAACACGGTTTCCTTCACGCCCCTCAAATTCGCAGTTTGGTTGCTTAATGGTAGATCCTGGTTGTGTATTGTTTATAAACCTCGCAATATTCCCTGTGGCCTTTGGCCTTCTGTCCATGTACAACGTTGCTCCTTTATTTTGATATTTGTCTTTCAACTGTAAATAGTTTGCTGGCAATCCATATCTACGCATACTTCTTTTATATTGGAGCAGGCACATCCAATCTTTGTAGTTGTAACAGGGTCCAACATACTCCATCAATTCTGTACATGTGTCGTAAGGGACCTTTATGCCATCCATGAAAAACAACCCAAAACCATGTATTGATGACGGTGCATTTTGATATATCCTCTCGTTCACACAAAAATCTATGTTCAATTGAGGAAGATCCTTGGGTACCCATTGTTTCACTAAATGTCTGTACCTCAAGGGCACCTTGACGTCGTCTATTGTCTCATCATCATAGGAACATGGCCCCCCTCGACCGTGAAAAAAATCATTGCGTTTATCGAATTTTCTTCTGGTCTTTTGACATCTAGTTGATACAACTCTTCTACACCTACTAGATGTCTCACTTTCCTCTAGCCTTCCTAAACTCCCCTTGCTCGAGGAGGACAGATCTGACAAATACCTGTTTGGTTCTACCTGCACCATGGGAAAAAGGTTTAGATATGACCACAAGGCATAGCACCTCTTAAAAGGTGACGTGTAGCGCCTTTTATAATGTTGGTCCTCATTCCCTTTCTCAACATGTTATAGGCATTCAAGCGATGTGGAAGATGATCACTTTATCTTTCTTATGAGTATAAATTCACGCAATTATGAGCTGTATTTTATTGCTACTTTGGGTCTTGAGTCCCATATCAAACCATCCAACTATCAGCTTTGTCTTCATGGCCCTAAGTCTCTCTCATCCCATCAGTTTGGGTTAATCACCTCGGTAATTGAAGTTCAGTCACCTTTAGTAAGATATTTATTTTCAGCAATAATAATATAAAATAAAAATAACTAACCATTATGGAAAACTTCTAAAGGTTTTTATGAATTTTAAAAGTAAGATCTTTTAGGTGGTTAATAAGTGTTCACAAATCTTCAAAAAAAATATCTTATATAATGTTGTGGAACTTGTATAATCTTATTCAAGCATGGTCTTCTTAGATGAATGAAAGAAATTGAATCAAGCAAAAACAGAACCGTAAACATGTAAGTGTTTTTGAAGAATGGTAGCTTTCAGTCATACTCCCAACTAATGCTGCCTTTGGACAATTACTTGTAATCTTGACTTAGGGTATTTATTGCATAACATATATTTTCAATCATATTGACACAGAGAAAAGTAGGGCTTTCTTTATATTATCATGACATAGTTACAAAGACTTTCTTTTCAATCTTTATGACAATTTGAATGGACAGGCCCCACTCATAGCCAAATACTTTTGAGATATTTACAAATCATCCGAGTATGGGGGACCATATATTTCTCGAAAGACGTTGGATTCAGTGCACCATGCTTTTGAATAAATAGACCTCCGAACCATGCATCTATTATGATGCATGTGGACGTCTATATGGGTTTTGACAAGCCATTAATATTTGTATTTAATGTAGTACCCAAGGATTTGATCCTCAGTAATCTTTGTCTACGAAACATCTTTGACCTGTTCGAGAGATTCTCCAACTTCTCGTTTTAGATTATAAATAACAGCTGGTTCTAATGGTGTTAGGTTGATGCCGAATGACTGCCACCAGTCTCTCATCCAATCAGGGACATAGAATGCAGGATCCTCATGGATATGTGTAATTTGAAGTCCAAACTTTAGCATGGTATAATATGTTCTATCTGTATTTTCTTTTCTCAAGAATTTCCACCATATTTTTTATTTATTCATAAGTGTGTGTAGTACTTGGAAACCGGAGAATAGCATCTTGATGTGGCCATGCTTCCAAAGAATGTATCCAGTTAATATAGTAGTATTGTTGGTCTATTTGTAGCCTGGGGTGATGTGTAGAGCCCTCTGTCGATATTAAGTTAATATCTTGGTAGAGGTGTGTTAACCAATTGCTTGCATCAGCTGCTTTTCTCAGGGAGTTGTTGTAAATCATCTCTGGTACAATACTGGATCCCATAGGCATTCTTCTGAGTTCTGGCACTAGTCTAATAAAAGCATCAGATCCCTGTAAGTTAGCATCTAATACTTCAGTATGTCTCAACTCCCACCTAGGTTTCCAGTCTTGCATATAATCCAACCAACTCATATTATCATAAATAGTATAGATCTGATGTTTTCCTTCGGTCAAAGCAGAGATTTTCATGTTTACTCGTGGGTTATGGGACCACTGGATTCCGCTTTGACCTTCTACGCTCGCTTTCCTCAGTCTTGCTTGCACCAGGCTTGCTTGTTTCAGGCTTGCTTGCTTCAAGCTCGCTTGTTAAAAATTAACAACATACTTTTGTGTCAAATATTCTCTTGTTAAAAAGCCAAGAATGCTTTTTGCTTTCCCAAAAATGTGCTCATGAACAATACAATTATAACATCAAAACAATGCTTTCCATCTTGCTAACTTTCCTTTTGCTGTTGGAAATTTTATTGTGTTGTTTAGCACAAATGGAAGACTGGATCAATCTATTCTTATGATAAAGTCATGGTTCAACAAATGAATCTGGAACTTCTCTATGCATCTTAGTGCTACAAGGATTTCTTTATCAACAATGGCACAGTTCTGCTCAGTTTTCTGTTAGGACACTTATTCTCCAAGATACTTTTCCCCACAAGTTCAATCGAAGAGTTCCACCACTCTTAAAATTATTTACCAACAAATATAATTTGATTACCAACAATTTTGTCTGACAGGAGAAGTCTTAACTACTTAATTCAAATTATTTACCATATATTTGATTAAGAACAATTTGATTACTTAAGTCTTATAACCAACACATATTTGATTACTTGGGTGTAGACATTTCCTGTAATATACTCAAAAGAGTTACTTTCATAAATGACTGTGCCTCTTAGAGGCCAGTCAACTCTAGGAACCAAGTGACCCTATTATAGGGTTAGTACGAACCAGAGAGAGAGATGACTGGGCTATGGTACAGTCAATCAAAGAAAGTCAATGATATTCAAAAGGATCAGTACAATCACAATAAATATCATGAGCTGACAGCCAGCAGACTGAGGCCAAAGAGACTCACGGCCTCTAGTAAGGTACAAGGACCAACCAAAGGGTAAAAAAGACAACCAGTAAGGTACAAGTAAAAAAGAAAAGAGTGCATATAAATTAGACTCATAACCCTTGGGACTAAGGGGGTGTACTACCTCAAATGTTGACAAACTACCATAGTTATACCCGTAAGACCAAAAACATAAAAGGCGGTACAAATCAAAAGATAACTCAAGATCAGTAAAAGACCCAAAAGGTGAGAAGCAAGGTACCACAAAAAAATGAAAGGACCAAAATTAAAGGACAAGCTACCACAAGACCAATAAAGAACACGGTGTAAGGACCAAAAGTAAATCAACCATTGTGGGGAAGGTACAAATAAGGTCAAATATATATTGCAATAGGTCCTTATAACTACCTATTATTTGACATGCAAAAGAGATGGAAGGTCAAATAATGTCAAATATATGCAATAGGTCCTTGTAACTACCTCTTATATGCAACAACTCCTTGTAACTACCTCTTGTAACTCAAATAGGACCACCAAAAGGTTTGATAGCAAGCAATCTTCCTAACTAAGGCCGGGAGGGTGGTACGAAGTGGGTATAAAGACTCATAACAACTTGGACAAAGGCAGTGTACCTCAAATGTGGACAAACTACCGTAGTACCCATAAGACCAAAAATATAAAAGGTGGTACAAATCAAAAGATATACCAAGACGAGTAAAAGACCCAAAAGGTAAAAGGAAAGGTACCACACAAATATTATTGACAAAATGGAAGGACCATAAGACAATCAACCAAGGTGGGGTACAACCAATCATCTCTCTCTCAAATGTACAATTGTTCCATATAACCTGAAAGACCATCATCACAGTAAACGGAAAATTCCACACGGATGATGTGATCACGTGGTCCTCTAGAATACTCCTAAGTTCAAGCGTTAGTGGCTCCATCAAGGGGTGCTCAGTCCCTTGAGAATACCATCTAACTCAACCATCTCGATGACCTAGCAGAAGAGGACATCACACATCATCAGATAATTGGTAACTGGCTGTGTAAGAACTCAAAAACCCTAAAGCAACCGAGCGTGCAGAAGGGGAGCTAGGAAAAGACAAGGCTCACAGGCCAAAAAATCAAGCTCAAAAAATTGTACTAGGACCAGTGTCACAGTAAGCGAGCTGAAACAAAAGTGGCCAGAATGCCAACAAGCAGCACTAAAAAGAAAAAGACCCTCTAAAAAGGTGAAATAGCAAGCAAACTTCCTAACTAGGAGCTGGAGACCTCGACAAATCGTATCCTTCACAAGGTGATGAAATCCAAGTCGAACAATACGAAATGAGAGACCAATAATGGAAGGATATCCCTCTACCAAAGGGATCCTGGGTAAAAGAGCCCTAGAAGAAAAGTCACTAAGCTACCTCGTTCATGACACGTCGGAAAAGGTTTCCGGCACTTCTGTCTTATCGCCCCTATATCACCATCACGGTAGAGTACAAGGAAGACAATGGATCGATATGAATTAGGTGCTAAGTGGAGTGTGGCATTCCACAAAGTCCATCCGGAATCAATCCTCGTAGCTTAACCCCCGAAAAAATGGGAGGCCCCTCCACAAACTAGTCGATGACCATGTCAATAAATACTAGAGGATTTTAGTGCCCTAGAGGACAACAACTATGTCTCAGATGAAAATGACAAGGGGGAATTATTTGGATTCCTATCCTCGGTGTCCTACCTAACTACCAAATTCTTTTTATCCTCAAGCAAGGTTAAAGTGTGTTGAGTTAGCGAGTTAAATTTTAATGATTGTATTACTCCGTCGGGTGATGGAAGTGAAACTCGTGGTGTGATGATTGACTCAAACCATGCAAATGCATATGAATAAAATAAACCTTTCCTTTCAATGAATGCTAGCTAAGGTAAGGAGAGAGTTATTTCAAACTATATCTACTCTTTCAAATTAGAATGCAGCAAGTGTTCAAGTTCATTCATGGGACCCTAAGGAGAGCTTCAGATATACTCAAGTCATGCAAATGAATTCATCACATAAAACAAAGTGATAATAAATATAAGGAATTGCATATATCCATGTTCATAATTCTTTAGGGACACTTATAACATTCTTCAATCATTCATCACAAAAACACAGTGATAGTAGAAACAATAAACTGCATATACATGTTCATGAGCTTAATAAAAAAATAGTAACCACAACTGGGGAAGCTATACCACAACTTGTTTTTTTATGACTATAAATACAAGAGTATCCTAATCATAAACAATACATCCTTTACTTTTACATCATGAGCAATACTAATCATTTCCCCTTTAGCTTGCATCGAGTACCTTGACATCAATGCCCCCAAGCTCTTGCCTATGGGAATTGAAACTTCCCTCATACAACCATACAGATGATAATGATTGGTTGTTTTTATTTCTTTCTTAGTACCCAAGTTTGTCATTCCTAGTATTTGGTCAAAGATCTAATTCCTTGAGATGTTAAAACTTTCATCTATGGCACATCTATCCCACACATTAGTTGAATTGGAATTTCAAATATCAAATAATTAAATTGGCAAAAAATTACCTTATACTAGAACTCCCATCAATCAGCTTATGGTCGTGTTCATTTTCCTCGGTTCCTCTAAATTTTATTGCAAACAGAGTATTATCAACTAAGCTCAAAGTTTGATTGCAGACAGACTACTATAAACTAAGCTTAGTTCCTCTAGTGTGATATCCCATGCTTGGAAGAAACTCTAGACTCTGTGTACCCACGCCCACCATCGGAGGCTTGTTGCCAAGTTGAAACTCAAGAGCACTGGCAACACTCCTTGGATGGAAGGCGTGGGTACACAGAGCTAAATCACTTCTGGTTTTGGGATAAAAACAATAGAGGTACAAGTTGAACAAAGGAAACATATTTATAAATACAAATATATTTATTTTTATCATGATACAATAGGGGAATATCATGATGGTAATGGTGTTATAGGATCTATCTCACATGGTTCTACTTCATAATGGGATGGGGCCAATTAATCTTACTGTCAAAACTCATATGGTGGCAAGGATTGATACATATTGTACATATGGACACAATACAGAGGATTGATAGCAGGTAAACAAATTCTGCTAGATTGAGCATGATTGGCCTTGTCAAATTGGAAATTAATGCGGTAGATCTTGAAAGACATCTGCAAATTCATCAAATGAATTGCACCACTATGTTGTTGTTGGTTTCTGTGCTTCTACGCATGCATGTTCAATCCCTCCATCAAATCACATTGGGAAATGAAACATTGTTCACCCTTAGCAAACTCTTTTGTTATTTTGATTGTGGAAACCAACTTGTATGCACTGGGTTTCAACACTATAACTGTTAGTAGCTAATGTCATTCCTCAAATTTCAATTACAACTTAGAAAAATATTTTTTCATTTTGTTTGCAGAAATCAACTTGTATGCATTGCGTAGCAACACTCTAACTGTTATTATCTATTGTCATTCCTCAAATTTCACTTATAGCTTGTTCATATTTCTGTGTGTCCTAGCTTATCATTCAAAGTACTTTATTATTTTTTCAACAGAACATTATGGTATAATTTTAGTAGCCTTTGTAGCTTAGCTTGTTTTGCTTATATACCACTCATTATATATTGGTGAAATGCCTTCTGTATTTCCAGGGAAATACTACAACTCATACATGAGCACCTTGTAGATTTGGGACTCCTAGATTCAACAAAAACTCTATTAAAGGAGGCACCTCTAGCACCATTACCATCAATAGCATTTCCGCATTGAAATTGATGCTAAATTGATGTAGACAAACTCTTTACATTGTATTTTTATCGCTAAGATGATGCCTTATAGAGACTGCATCAAAAAAGACAACGATTCGTTAATCCAAAGTTGACTCAAATCATGACCTTTGTAGCATCATGTTTTGCATTGTCCCAACTTGAAAGTTTTCCCAAAAAATTCTATAGAAAATGATTCCAAATATGATGCCAAAATATGGTATTGTAGTAGTGAGTGTAGGTCAATTGGCCTATAGAGCGCATAATAAACCACATATAACTTAAGCAATAACAAGAAGCATGCTTGTATCATGCAATGGTCACTTGTATCGTATGGGAAGCACTGATCAATATACCACAATTTTTGGATCAATGATAATGGAATCCCACCTATCATTGACTTACTCAAGCTTTTGAGATACTTTTCAATCTTTGAGATGACTAAAGTGCACTGTGGAAATTTGCCCTTCTAGTGCTAGTGCAAGAGAGTCCAACTATGGCATCTCTCTTAGTGTTCTTGAATAGCTCAACCCATATGATGGAAATTTTATCCTCTAGACTATTGAGACTAGCAATAACATGCTAAGGGAGAAGGATAAATTGCATGTGGTTCCCTACTTATGATGCCAAGAGAACCACCTCAAAACTCCAACGCAATTGACACAAATTCAACATTTCCATCTCTACATGTTGCTCCTCCACTTGGATATGCAAATGGAGATTTGTACATATTAGGGAGTCATCATACTATAGAAATCACTTTATATATTTAATTTTCCTAAATAGAGATTCATTTTTGTCATCAAATCACCTTGACATCCTCTCTTTATAGTTGTCATGGTTTTATTTCTGCACCTACTTTGTACTTTTTTAAGTTGGGTACTTGCCTCTTTCTGCTTTGATAGATTAGCAATAGGCATTGTTTTCACACTCATAGAATGTGCTTACAGTTGATGTACTTTTGATCCCAATTGACCTACTTATTGTGGTTCTTTGTTGGACATTAATATCCATGTGGGTTTGTTAATCAGAGCTGTAAACACAACCAACTTGTGATATGACAGGTTTGCTATGTTTTCAGCAGGTGCAAACTCACATACCTTCATAGGACGGGTTGTTTTCCAATTTAACCCAAATTGATTGTAAATTCCCCCTCTTGTGCTCAATGTAAATTTGGTGCACATCTACAACCCTAAAAATATGAATCCGGTGTAGCTGTGATTGGACTCTTCCGCCACCACAGTCCAAATTTGAATCTACTATATTCTAAGTGTTAAAGCTGCTACAGTATTACCCCGGTCGAAGACTAAAATTACCACAATCCAAGTCATGATGGTTTGATTGAAGTCTGAAGTATGATGACGCATGCTTACCTTTTATGAATTTACTAACCATGATGAATGATACAATGAAAGCCAATTTTAAGAAGATGAAGACTTTAAAACAAACCATAATAGCCTGAAATATTTCCTAAACCAGAACAAAAAAATGGGTAAGCAAAATTGAAGTTCCGTTTTCCATTGAGGTAGCTTACAAATTGATTTAACTTTGACCACAATGGCACCAACCGCAATTTTAGGCCTGTATAATTCTGTTCCTTTTATATATATATGCTGCCAATCCGTCAAATGTTTCGTTACTTTGCACCCTGGGGCCACTTTCTGGCAATTATCATCTTCAAGCTGCCTTGGCGGAAAATGGAACTTCTATTTTGCTTATATCATGATGCTAATGGTGTTATAGGATCTATCTCACATGGTTCTACTTCATAATGGGATGGGGCCAATTAATCTTACTGTCAAAACTGATATGTTGGCAAGGATTGATACATATTGTACATATGGACACAATACAGAGGATTGATAGCAAGGTAAACAAATTCTACTAGTAGGAGAGATGGTGATAGTCTAGAAACCCTTCCATTCCTCTAATTAAATCTTATGTGGTTTTCTCAAGAATTTGCATTGAGTAATTTAGTAATGAGCTGGGGAGGTCTCTCAAACTCTTAGATTTCTATGGTCCTTATGAGAGTAGAGATCAGAATTTTTATGCAATGCTCATAATTTTTATGCAATGCCTTGGACCTTGTAAAATGGGATGATATAATGCCAATCGAGCTATCATATTGGATATTTCTCATTCCTCACATTCTACTTTTCCCAAACTTTTCTAATTGTCTGAAAATTGAAGCTTTCAATTTTATCCAAACCATGTAAGGAGAACTTGACCTAATTGCATTTTTTATAAACTACATGGAAGGATATGTCAATTTATAGACAGGGCAATTTTTAGCCGTAGGATAGTTATCAACCTAATCCTTCCCATATCACGGCAATCTAATTTATAGATAGGGAAATGATTTGGTTGACATTCATACATGGCAATCTAATTTATAGACAGGGCAATTTAAAGAGGATAATGATTTGGTTGACATCCATACCAGATTGATCTTTAATTTGTTGCTGAGTTATTTAACACGCAGACCATATGACATCTAATTACAACGGATCTAATGCACATACCACCCATGTTTGGAACAAGAAAAACATCTGACTAGTTGTTGGCCTCTAAGATCACGACAAGAAAATAACTCATGTAAACATTGAGAAATCTTCCATTTCAAATTTTGTTTCTCTTATATGTAATATGATTTAGTAACTTGTGGGTGGTAGAGTATTGTTGATTTGGACTGTCATAGCGACTTCCCTGTCACAGTTTACCATTTACAGGTTGGCAAAAAGGGGCTTAAAGGGCGAACTTTAGCTAGGAAAGCTTTCTTGGACTACTTGGAGCTTCCAGGAAGTTAGGAAGTCATCCATAAGAACGACATTGAGGAGGGGCAAGTCGACTCCTTCACCCAATAGAACAAGGCACCTGGACCAAGTACTCATTTCCAATTTTCTTCCGCTCTCAAATTTCTCTTTTGCTTTAATTTTTGAGCCACTAGGATAAACTTGCTTTACTAGGTTATAGTATTTTGTTTCCTAGGCATGAATCTGAAATTAATTGCATACCAATCTTTGCACTAGAAACCCTAGGAAAGGCTCTGAAAATCTAAAACTTAGCATTGCATAGAGTCTAGTTTAGTTTGCTTGGCTTAGTGTGCATTTTATTTTTTGTTTTTTATATGCTTTAACACTCATAAACCATCAAACCAGCAAGAAACCGAAGTGTTGAGACCACTCTAAAACACATAACCACCTCTAATTTTATCATAAAACTTGCAAATTTGAACATCCATTTTCCCAATCAACTAAGACAAGACCCCGAACTAGTGTTGGTTGCTTTCAAGACTCAACACATAAAGCTAATTGTAACACCAATTTCACATAGTCTAGGCACATTTAAGACGGTCATTAATCTGATAACCAACCCGAACAATAAATAGTGTCATAGTTCACATTTTAGGGTAGCTTGCATTTATCTCTCTATCTCACCAAGTTACTCTAGTCATCCATCCACCTAAGGGGCATTTACTTCAGATATATTTGGAACCCCTCTTAGGCACACTGTCTTTTTTAGAAATATATCAAGTGAAGTACTGTGGGAAATATGGTATCTTCTAGAAAGTACCCAGAGAAACTTGGTTGGCGACACCTCCCATGGTTAGTCTATGTCTACTTAGGTGGACCTAGGAAACCTAAGTAGAGAGGACCTAGCCCATATAACACTTAGGGGTAATGTCCTGAGGTTCTAGCAGGTTAGCAGCCGATTACTCCTTGCAATCAAAGTGCTTCTAGTTTGTACGACAATAGTAACATACACCAGTCCCAAGTTTGTTACCTAGATATTGATGCATGTGAAGAATATCTAGAATAGTGTCTCTTTTTTCTTAACCTCGGTTATCTCGCTGCCATAGATTATGTGACTGAATCTTGCAACATGGTTGTAAATTGTAATATGTTGCTAAGGACATGCTCCAATCTGTCTAACATATATACTATCCCATGGATAAGGTATGGAAGTGGTTTGAACATGCACTATCCACATTTTGTTCATTCTATGTCGGAAAATCATTTGGAAAAAGGAAAATATGGGAAAAGCAATAATCATGCAAAGTTCTCTTTGTTAAGAAACACAAAGTTCTTGCAATGTAGAATGTTCAATGCATCATTGAATAATGCTCTAAATCAGCAAACAACTTCTAACAAAAGAAAACATATTCAGCTGCCACATAACGTAATTGCCAATAGTCAATTGGATCTAGCTTGGGTGGTTAAGAGGAAAAGTGGTTATCATCTTGAAATGGAAGATTGATCAATCTATTTCTTGTATTTCTCAATCCATTTCAAATTTGAATAAAATAATGAATTTATGTATATATTAAGTTGAATTTGACTTGGACAAGTGAATTAAGATCGAGCTTGTAAGCCTGCGTGTAATGGTTGCAGTCATCCGTCGTTATTGGTATAAATTACCTGTCATATTAAAGGCCTGGAAATTGCAATCGATTTGGTTTCTTATTGATTACTATATTGCAAATAAAATCATTGCATTGAATGAGGTTATGTGCATTGTGTCTCTATTTTGTTCCTTTAAATTCGAATGAGATTGAAATGTTGACCTAGGGAATCATATAGCAATCAAACTTATGGTTCAGTGTGTTTAGCATTTGAACTTGGGAATTAGCAAGCATAAAACGTGTTCGTAGAGGTCGTTACCCTATAGTTGTGAGGATACAGAGCATTCTGTATCAAACCGCTACCAAATCGACAAAAAAGTCTCAGGTCGCATCCAACAACTGCACTCACACAAAAAGAAGCATAACATTGCATGAAAGATCAATTTTTGAAGAGATTTCAGCCATGAGAAAGCAATTTCAAACTACTGAGATTGGAAAGGTTGCATTTCGAAGTCTTGAGGCATGTTCTACTCTTCTATCATCCTGTTGGCTCCATCACTAATGGTTGAGGACTATTTTGGGGAGGGGGATTCAGTAACTTCTGAGAATTTTCTCTAGGTGCTCAAGACTCTTCTTGTTGAAGAGGTCATTATTAAATAATAGGAGATTACATACTTAAGGAATGATAGTTTCAGTGAAGAGTACTTACTGATTTGGGGGGCATTGTGTACTCTAGGTGACCAATGCGACCCCTCTTCAGCCTCCGTGACCTCTGCGACCCCTCTATGTCCTTTAGGTGAGCTTTGTGTTTTCCTTGACCTTTGCAACCCCTCCTCTGCATCCC
>BSBM01000290.1:5437500-5467500 GCA_027924585.1 Larix kaempferi | reverse complement strand
TGTGTTAGATTGGTGTCTCCATTGCGATGTGCAGCTTTAACCAATGAAGCCACACCTTCCCATAATATTCCATGACCAGCTTGTTTCCATCGTTCGATCCATACCTTCATCTAGTCAAGATTGTTTGCAATGTATAAATGAATTGCATCCCACTCTCGACCAAATGTTTGATGACAATAAAATTAAAATTCAATACAAATGTATAGTCACTTAACAAAGTATATAATTACACTCTAAATTGATGCAAAATACTGAATATAAAAATAGAATATGTATGTATATATACATAAAAATAAAAAATCAAATGTGTTATATTACCTTTCACCTTCCTCGATCTACCTTTCCCCTTCAGGTACTCCCCTTCGAAATCTTTATTGGATTTTGGATCACAAATGCGACGTAAATTGAGCTTTGACGCTAATACAGGAATATATTCACTAATATACAACATGTTTTGGTATACCATATATCCCTCCATAATAAAACCCTCAGCATATGCTCGTTGTCTGACCAAACCCTTCATAAATTCCAAGTTCCTCTCAACCATCCACATGGACCTTGAGTGCGCAGGTCCACACAGTTCAATCTCCTCAACTTGGTGTATGAGGTAGTGTTCCTGTGCATTGAAAATGCTGAAGGTAGATGCTTCTGCATTTCACACATGAGACGAGGAATTTCTCTCCTCCAATACTTTATGTCTTCTTTATGGAATTCTTTAGATGGAAACCATATACAAGTGACATGACAACCCAATCAAGAGATTAAAGAAAAAAATCATTATTTTACGTAACATGCATTAGAGAACGAAAATCAAATATAAGTTCTATGTTGAATTAAACAAACACTAAGCGCATGGAAAAAATCACCACTTACCTCATGTATTTCCCGAGACTATATATTATTTGCTTGGCATTGTTGTCGAAGTTGTCCGGGATAGAGAAAGGTAGAACATACTATAACAATAATATACATACAAATCGTTTCATTATATCAACAAAGAGTAGGCCAACAAAAATACCAACTATATTAACTGGAATAAGAAAAAAAAAATTAAATGCATACCATAATAATTACCTTCATGAAGACATGCCAATCGTGCATTTTCACCCCCACGAAATCACCTTTCTTTGTTATGATATTCTTCATGTTCGCACAAAATCCGGTGGGAAATTTAATTTTTCGAATGACTTCTTTTACAACATTACTTTGCTGGTCTGTCAACATGCATGGAAGTGAGTTTATATTAATTTTCTCTTCGTTGCTATGAAATTAAATGACGTCTTTCATTGCATGGTTTCTATCCTAAATGTCTTTGCAAATTTTGACAATTTTTTCTTTGTCACTCCTTCCATCCAATATTCGCCATAATGTTTAAGTCACATTCTTTCCAATATGCATTGTATCAAATATATGAGCAATTTGTAGGTGCTCATAGTAGGGAAACCTACTAAATTGTCTAGGATAACTTTTCATTCCTCGTGGAAGCCCATTAATTCCTTCATGATCACATGAACGACAATCATGAAATTACATAAATCAATGTCAATTACAGTAAACAGCACACAATATAATAAAATACAATATAACATATCTTATACAATGATTCATTATAAGTACCTTGATGATTTCTATTATATTGCAACTTCCATAGGTGAGGTGTCATTCTTTGCGGTTTTAATGCAGTCTCTTACTTGCCATTGAACAGATGTTTTTCGGTAGTTCGATACCTATGATTCTTAGAGAGGAAGTGCCTATACTCATCAAACACCTCCTTTCTTAAGCTTTTTGAACGACGAGATTTGATCTTAGGACCACAAACTGGACATGCAAATTTCCCCTTTGTCTGAAGACCTACATAAAGAGATGGAATATCTATGTCAATTATAATTATATACAAAATGACTAGATTATTTAGGAAAACATGCGTGCATAGTATATTAACTAGTAGTTCATAAAATTAAATGCAAATAAAGTGGAAATTATAATTACATACCACAAAAATGGGTTAACCCTGGGGCATCATGTATTGTCCATACAAGCATTGCATGGAATTGAAATTTCCTTTGTCATATTGGTCTAGATACGTCATAAATAGTGATGCCATTCCATAACTTCAATAGCTCGTCAATAAGAGGTTCGATATATACATTCATATCTTTGACTTGGTACTTACCTGATTGATTTGAACATATAAAAAATATAATTATGAGACGTACCATTTAGATATATATTAAACCATATTGCACAATAGAAAAACATTATATATATATATATATATATATATGACATTATGCGACAAAAATACGACAAATGAGAATATACCACTACATTAAAAAAAAAACTACAGGGTTCATACCTAGAACAATCATCGACAACATTATGTGCTCCCTCTTTATTGTCAACCATGGAGGAATGTTGTTGTTGATAACAAAAATAGGCCACACCAAGTAAATGGATCTCATCTCTGCAAATGGATTGACACCATTTGTTGCCAAAGAAATCTTAATATTACGAGGTTCTTCTTTAAAGTGAGGCCATTTTTTCTCCATATCTCTAAATGCAGACCCATCTGTAGGCATCCAAATAATGTCATCTTGACTTTTGTTCCATGCATGGTAATCCATAAACTGCGCTATGTTTTTGCACCTGAATAGTCGTTTCAAACGTGGAATAATGGGAATATAACGTAGAACCTTGCGAGGCACCTTTTTAGTTACCTGATCTATGCGATCTACTGATATGACATTCAGGACATTCTGTTGCAAATTCATGTTGATTGTAATATAGAACATGGTCATCGGGGCATGCATGAATTGCTTCATACTGCATTCCAATTTCTTTCATGATGGCAGATAAATATCGATATGTCCGAGGTAAAATATTTGACGGTGGTAACAAATATTCACCTATCATGCTACAACAAATTAAAATAAAACTCTAGTTAATATAATATAGAAATAATATTAATGAAACACATTTCTGCATCTGTAATAATTTGACTTATATATGAATTAACAATAAAATACATGATCCTATATACTTTGTGATGGAATATACTCCATACCTTAACATACATGTGACTGATATCCTTGAAATACCATTCATAACCTTCAAGTTCATTATCAAGAATATAGTAGAGAGAAGATTTGTCTTGGAGCCCTCATAAAGGGGTTCGTATGCCTTATCAAGAAGAGGTATATGATGAATATCATCAAAATGTTCATCATTTTCATGATCATGATGATGATCATCATCATCCATTCTAACATTAAATGAATCATGGATCAAAGTATTTGTAACATCATCTTCAACTATGTTATTAGTATGATCATCTTCTTCAATGTGATCATTAACCTGTTCTCCATTAATATTCATAGCTCCACGTTCCTCCGGTACTTGTTCTGGAAGCACTTCCTTCGGATGATATGCCGTATAATGTATTTCCTTTATAATTACATGAAACCAACAATAGATACAAGTTAATATAAGAAATTCAAACGCAAAATGTAAAAATTTCAAATGCAAAATGTAAGCATTTATGTGATGCATTTAAAATGTAACAAATTTTGTACTGTTGGGATGAAAAGAACAACGACCAATTGTATTGTTGGTCAAATAGGTGCATCCAAACTATCCAAGAGACATAATAATTTACCCAATTACTGAACAAAGCTACTCAAATATAAATCAAAATTTCTCATACTATCCACTAAGGTAAGATAAACGATGTTATGGTTTCTATAGAGAAATTATAAGAGAAATTACTACATGCCAATATAGTCGTTATTTCTATGATCATGATGGAAAGTGTCACAAATCTAGAGAGTTAAGTGCTTTCCCCTATGAGTGGGTTAGTCTCACTAACAAACAATTAAATGAGTTATTTTAATATACCCTAGATTCAACATGCACAAAAGAAAAAAAATATTATAATAAATATTAAATATTAAAATAATATTTATTGTCCATGTTAGTCCCCATCTACTGAAACAACGATCAATAAATATAAGTTTATAATAAAAGAAATATTAAAATAATACATACATTTACAAAAGCAATCAAAATAAAAACATATATAATGCAAAACTTACAAATGGATGGTATTCATGTCTCCCCTCAGCGTGCCCATGCTCCCTACAATGTTTTCTGGCTGTTGGGATCAAAATTCTTCTCCTCTTAAAGCCCCTGCATAGACTACATGGACAATAGCATTTCCCATCACCCCTTCTTTCAAATCCTTCCCACAATCTAGCAAGCAATTATCGATTTTGTTCGTCTGGATCAGGAATATTGCTAGTTGAAATTTTCTCGTAAAGAGATTGAATGAATATTATCGATCTTAGAAAATGAAGCTCCACACTTCGCTCGCTTGAATCACAAAAACAATGGAAATAATGAAAAATAGTCCGCCAAAAAACAGTCCGCTGAATAAAAAACTTCCGCAAACCGTCGCTTGTATAGCAAACATGTCGGAATGTTTCGATATTTATAGGTTTTAAAAGTTATCCATCCGTCGGATATCCGATGCCTTGAACTTAGTTACCATTGGAGAGTTGGAGTCGGATATCCGACATCCTAGGGATTAATATGAGGTCGGATATCCAACATCCTCGGGCTTAATATGCGGTCAGATATCCGACAACATTGGTAACTATTCCAGGTGCCTCGTCGAATATCCATAGAGACATCAGATATCCACAGATACGTCGGATATACGATGGCACCTTCTATCAATTTAAAAAAAAATCATCAAATTTTGTAATTTTTAAGGTGAAATCCGATGACACAGTCCTTTTCGTCAGAGGTCATCGGATTTTCTCGTCGGATTTTGGGTTCAAATCTAGTAGTGAATAATGTGCCAACAGTTTTCTCGCACACTGTGGTGATAGTTTTTAAATAATTCATGCACAAATTTTTGGAGGTATATTTGGATGATTGGAAAATGTTCATCCTATTAAAATATCATGTACATGTATTAATATTAATGTTATATAGATGCATATAGTTACAGATTTCTTTAAATTTGAAAAATGTGTTTTTTTTACACTAGTAGGAGTATTATTGGGGCTATTATATCATGATTTGCCACATCCTTTGCAACATGCCTTGATGGATTACCTTATCCCTCTATAGACTCATCATACCCCTCTTGCTCAGTTAAAACCCCCAAAACAATATTTGTGTTGATGTACATGGGTTAACAGTACTATAACACTTGTATACACATCTTTCTCCACTACAACCAACATACATAACCAACATACATCGAGTTTCATGATCAAAATTAGAAATATTTAAAGTTTTCCTTTCCAAGTCACGAATGTTATGATTCTTGGCCTTTCGTATACAAGAAAACACTCCAATTCGACCCTCCATATCCTTTGAGGGATATATATTGAGTCATTGTGAAGCATTTGAGGAGGAGAAGTGGAGAGCAAGTAAACTATGGAGAAAATTTTCCCTATTGCCATGCCTTGAGTTTGCACCCCTTTGTCCTTGTATATTGAACCTCTCTTATGTTCATCTCCCAAGATATTCCCTATCTTATGAAGGAGGAACCCAATTACTCCTTGAACTTGTGAGATTTCCATTGTATGGAGGATTGAAGTGATTGAGGCCTAGGTGGAGGAACTTAGTTTCTCGGTTCCGACGAGTTGCCGATAGAAGGTTGTCACTATGTACTCATGTTTATTATGTTAATAGAAATACTATTTTCTCATCGAATTCATGTTGAATTTTTTTTTTTTTTTTCATTGGGTATATTTGCTTAATATGTTCATGGAATATGCTATATTATGTGCTAAAAATTTATATGCATTTATATGCTTTTTTTCCTTGGTTGTTGAGGACAAGTTGTAGGTGAAGAGCATTGAATTGAGAGCTCAACGATGGTCTTCTTCAGACATCTGGTTGAGGTAAGAGTCTTATCCTTTTATTGTTACCATTTCATGTTTAATAACATATTTGGGAATTGAGTTGATTTCTGGTCTCACTCTATCTATTGTGGTTCTACCCCAAGCCATAGGAAAATTTTCTCCTTAATAGAATTGGTGATCCCACTGGGGATGGTCTCCTTTTTGGGTGATTTTTCTCTTTTATTTCTCTTTGTTTTCTTGAGTTTTTGTGTCGCTGGTAGCTTGACAATCAGTATTATGGTGTTTTCCTAAGTGGTTTGGCTTCATTCTCATTTTTTTGGCCATTTTTATCCCCATATGCAGGGTGTGTCCTTCTTGCATACACATGTGGGATGACTGTGTTTGACCCACGCACATACACTAGTATTTTGCTGGCAGACGCGTACATCTTAGTTTTTAACTTATTTCTTAAATGGGATGCTTACTGGGTGAGTTTTGAGTGTTGTTGACTCTTCTTGGGTCTCTGTGTTGTTTGTTGGTTTCATTTATGGTGAAGCTCTCTTATTTCTTAGTTTTTAGGAAACTTAGTTTCTTGTCATTTTTTCATTAGTAGTCTCATTTTCTGTGTTTGAGTCATGACTTCTTAGTGTCTTGCTTGGTTTGTCTTCTTATACTTGCTGCAAAATCTGAGAGGTTTATGATTCAATCTTACATTTTCATTCCATCATATTGAAAATACAAAAATATTTTTATTTCACATGTTTACTTGAGCATTTTCACTTCTGATTGGAGTTGCATTAGTCTAGGTATCATTTGGAAAGATTGCATTTGCATTGAAGGTGAAAGAGACCATACTTGTGCATTTTTAGTTAATAGCATACCAATTTCATTTGAAAAACAAGACTAGTACTTAGCAATGTTTTTATGTATGCTTCTTTCTTTTTGCTGAGTCACAAACACCACTAGTTGCACGGCCATATTCCTTTGAGTAAGAAAAAACCAATTAAAATTAATGCTTAATTTTAAAATTGATTACAAATATTTTATTTTTTAGGGTGCAAAATAAAGTGTAGGTTTAGAGTCCTGAAATAGGATTTTGTGAGTAAACTTCTCCAAGACTAGAAAACTTAACATTAGGCGTCTTTCCGGGGAGTGGTGAAATCTATGGTATAATTGGTGCTCTTGGGAAGCTCCTCTTAAACAAGATTCAAGCATGAGGTAGCGTGAAAGTTGGTTATGGAGATAGCTCTCCAATACCTTCCTAGCATCGGATCTATATCTGGGGTCTATTCGTATCTCGGGGTTCTTGAAGCACCTAAGTGTTTCTTGAGCTTCAGTCTTAGCTACCTTTCCCATACAATGGACCTAGCCTACAATTGTTTTCCCGAGCATTGGTTATATGTTGTGACCTTAGTTTCTTATCCTAGGTATCCAAACAAGGTACTTGTAGGGGTTATTCTGTGAGTTTTCTAAGTCAGATAGGGGTTAGAAATCACACAGACTTGAGATATGAATTTTGAGGGACCTTATAATTGATTATGTTATTTCCGTCTATAGTATCGGAGTCTAAGGGACCTCCTGGGTGAGGCATACCTTCTACAGTTTGGGAGGCCACTTAGCCATCTCCTTTGTTTGTGTGCATTTGGCTTAGCTTTTCTAGGATTTTGCTCATTTCCAATTAGTTGGCCTTATGGATAGATATTGTTTTGCAACTCTTTTGGATTCATAATGGATCAAGTTCTAGATATTCGTCATTCTCTTCATATAGCAGGCTTACCACCCAATGATCCTTTGCAGCATCTCCATAAGAAGCGTAGAGCTAATAAAGGTGGTCCTTATATATCCCATCGAGAGCTTCAAAGTCTTCTTACCATGATCTATGTTTTCGATATGTTAGGGATCCCTTCGAACCCTACGTCAGTAGTGGTTGGGTGATTCCATGCAGTGAATCCCTCCTATGCTGCCTCATGGGTCCCATGGACTCCTATGTTCATAGGTTCTCAAGCTTCTAGTTCATCTCATCCTATTAGAACAAATATTTTTTATTATACTTGGTCATCTGATCATTTGTCCAAATTTTATTTTGGATTATTGAGAGCTGATGCTCAATCGATCCCCTTAGCCTCTAATCCCTTTACTCTTGGCATTCCTAATCCATCATCGAGTATCCCATCCACCATATCAGTTTGCAATGGTAACCCTAGTGTTGGTCTTCGGGGTATACCATCCCCCTTTACTATGTATCAATTCGGTAGTGGTCATATCCCTCCTTCTTCTCCTTATGTTGGGGGATGGCCTCACCCTTCATCAAATCCTAATACTAGTGTTAATCATTTTATGGATGGGGGTGGGCATGCATGCAGTTTTTCTACCTCTTATATCCCATCCATATGCCCATGATCTACTACGCCATTTCCCACGAATGCTTTTCTTATGGAGAATCCTCCTCCAAGTTCAACTGTTCCTTTGGGAAAGAATGCATATTTTTGTATGGGTTCCCCTTTGTATGGATTTCATTCATCGAGGGGGTATATTCCCCCTCCCATGTTAGGGGGCAATGTATACTATCATATGGGAAATTTTGGTCATATTGCTTTCTCCTCCCAGGGGTTTCCTACCATTAAAATGCATGTGTACCCTTACATGAATCAATTTGCAGGGATTTATTATCCTACTGGTCACGGTAATGGTATCTATAAGAACCCATCATGGCCTATGGTATCTAATTTGATTCATATGGTAATTTATCGACAAAAATTGTCTTTCCTGGATGCATGCTCCCAAACGTCTCAACCAAGGATCCCATTTTTGGCTACTTTGAATTTGCTAGATCGATCTAGATTAATGAATGATCTAGTGTGTCATGATCCGACATGGCCCTCGGTCCCCACCAAGATTCCCTATGGCATTCCTAAGTTTGAGGGTAATAAGGGTGAGGATCTAGGTGATCATGTTACAACCTTTGACCTTTGGTGCTTGTCCAATTCCTTGAACCATTATTCTATTCATTTGAGACTATTTCAACACACCCTCATAGGGCCTATGACGAAATGGTATGTCGAGTTACTTGGGGGCATGTACTGAAATTTTAATGACCTAGCCTTAGTTTTTATTAACCACTTTTAGTTGTCGGTCTGTTACAACGCAAGCACATAAATTTTATCAGCACTCTGTCAAGATAAATCCACTCAGATTTAAGATCATATTCAGGAGTGGCGCAGATGAATACAATTGATTAAAGCTAACATTCCACCAGAGTTCCTATTGGAATGGTTCCTTAAGTCCCTTTTTCCATATATTGCGAAGGATGTCTCAAAATCTTGAGTAACTACTGAGAAACATGCCATATTTAAAGCTCAGTAGTTAGATTTGATCTACGCTCAATATGGGATTCTTTACGAAATTATTCTTGATGCACTGTGATCCAACCATGACCCAAAGAAAAATACAGGGCCCCATGCTGATGGCATTATAGGCACCACAAGTGCTAAGGATACAAATCAGGTGACGACTCATATCTGAATTTTTCCATTAGCCAGTCTATAGCATGATAAGTTACGACTTCATCCTCCCCCCACCTAGTCATCGGAGGTACATTCTGTGCAATCGAAGAACCTGAAAGGTAACCAACAATCTGGAGGGAATAAGAAGAAGGGGAAGAATAATCGTAAGGGTGGGAATAATAATAAGAAAGCAAATCCAAATAATTACAAGAATGATAATAATGCTGGTGGGGACAAGAAACAAAAATGAAAGGTGAAGTTTAATTGTAAGCTTTGCACACATAATCACCTTACTCACTTGTGCCCTAGAATGGATGAGGACTCAAAGAGTATAGCACAGATCCCAACTGTGTTAACAAATCCTCTTCTTCATAATCAGAATATGGCTTCAAGTGCTTCTAACACCGGAAATGGGTCTGGTAGGATTCAAAACCCTTCGACCCATGATAGTGGCCATGGATGTGTCAATATGGTCCAGTTGGAGGTTAATGTTGCCACCCATTCTCGTGATTATGGTCCTCCGCATCCTTGTATGGGTAAAGAGCCTTCGCCTCCGGAGATCCCTTTGCAGATCGATAAGACTAGTTCCCTATGCCTTGCATTCTGAAAGGAATTCTTAAGCGCTCGACCCATAACCCTAATGCGAGAGATTCCTAGAGTTATTCCATTTTTGAGGATCCGGGACAAATGTAATGTTCCATTTCAGTTTTGGAGGTACTCAAGATGTGTCACACATAGAGGAATGCCTTGCTATATTCCCTGGGGGATCTTGACTTAAATGGCACTAGTGTTATTAATTTTGAGACTATTGATGTCACCTACCCAAATTTCAGAAATTATTATTTTATTAGCAAAATACTTTATGTTAAATTTAATTACAAAGTTTTGTAATTATGATCAGTTTGATCAAGGATGAATGTAATTACTAATTATTATTATTTAAATAAATTAATTAGGAGACAAACACCCAAGGGGACTGTTAAATGAGTGTTCACTGACCCACTAGGAGGAATGGAAGCTGTTGGAAGGTATGGGACACATGGCAGTAATTGCATCACACCACTAGCTGTTGGATATGCGACAACTACCCCTAAAAATGTGGCATTATCCCCTAGGTGGTGGGAGTGGGTAGGTATCTCATTTAATGACCAAGTCAAAACGGAAAAGGCCTAGTCATCCTACATAAGGCAAATTCGAATTGAGCAGGTAGCTCTTACACAATATTTGTGCAGGAATATTTTCCTCATGTGCATCAGGTGATCACTAAGAGATTCCAATAGGGAGGCTAGTTGTGAGTGCAATCATAAGTCTTCATATTGCTAAGAAGAACCAGAGATGCTGGTGCAAGTCTTTTAGACCGCTAGTTCTTGAAGATTCAACAGTTAGTGCTACTGCAAGTGGAGATCCTAAATTCCTAAGTTTCTTCCTCCTGGTGGTTCAGTGAATAGGCTCGGGGGTCCTAAGGCAAGTACTTGCCTGTCTTCAGGAATTGGTTGGGTGGAACAGTCTTCTTGGGCTGTTTGTTCCCTACAGATTTTATTCAGGTTTTACAGTTTCTACGTTATTTCTGTTATTAGTTCTGTTTAAGTAAAATTATTAATCTCTGTTTTAAAGAAGAAATGTGTTCTGATTCTGTTTGAAAGTATGCATGTTAAAGTTTCAATGATGATTTGAATTGATAAACCAATATCTACATTTTTCCACATGTTGTTTTATGCATTGTACTCTAGTGTAGATACACAAATTAAGCATAGATGAAAAGATATGCAAATTGCCATTGATTCCATAGATAAATATAGTAATTTATATGTTTATCAGTTTCTGCCCTATAGTTAATAATAGTAGAAAGTTCTGTATAATACCTATATATTATAGAATATTCCATTTTTTCAATACAACAAACATTGTTTATTTCCTGTATAAATATATTGTAATTTCTTATCTTTACTATGTACAAAAGAAATAAATGAAATACAAAATTTCATGCATCATGCCATGTCTGCAATATAAATAGTAATGCTGTAAATAAATAAATGTGTTCATTATATCAAAGCTGCAAATAACAGTCATTACATTGTATTCACTTTTCACATACACACATTGTTTTCATTTCCTACTATAACCATTGCCTTTGATTATTTAGTTCAATAAGATAATGAAAACATTATAAACGTTATTTTTGCCATCATTCATTTATTTATATAGATATTCTAAATTGTAAGTGTTGATTTCAAAACTGAGTTTTGTATCAACCCTAGATAGAATTTATTTTCCATTAATCATTGTTTTGTATCATAAACAAAAGTAATCTACACAAGCTACAGATCGAACCTTAGTTTTTGGCTTCAAAGACCTTTTTAGAAGTTCATTTTCAAACATTTATCTTTTATAGTCAAACGAAACTCGAACTAGGGTATGGCCCTGTTCCTTTCCATTTCACAAACGAAGAGAAGAACCATTTTGTAATTACAAATTACAGACTTATTATCTACGACAAGGTTCATAAACCCTAGCATAGCTCAAAAAACATGATACCAACCTACAGTACTAAATCTTATACCACAGATGATTGACATAGGATGAAATATCATGGTTTTCATTGCCGAGAAGGAAAACATTGTTTACACAATAGACGAGCCTCGGCTCCATTTATCACTTACCATAACTTAAACCAACAAGTCATGGCTCAAAGTTTAAACCAATACAAGTTCCAGTTTCGAGAAGGGAAATCAACGATTTCAGAAACAAAAGAATTACAACATATTTTTCCAAACAAAATTGCACAAGGTTTATTCCCAAGAGTAAAATTTTTAAATAGGTCCAAAAACCTTCAGCATTGACGAGTAGTATAACTCCCAGTTCGACAAAGCTAGTCATCAAAGTTTCAGACTGAGTTTCATACAACTAGACGAGGGTCATAGCCCTGTAGAGACATCGTTTGAATAATAAAAAGGGTCTTCAAAGTTTTTCAACTGACAGACATTTTCGAGGCATGATGAAATGCTGGTCACTCATCTTTTGAAACCACATCAACCAAAGTTGAAAGGCACCTATGAGGGTTTGAGACCCAGAGCTTACCAGGAATGGAAGCACTCCATTCCTTTCCAAACCCTTACTCAAGTCGTCCTTCAAACCCTGCAACTGAAAAAACAATAGCTTGGTTTTAGATAACTAATACATTTTAAACTGGAAGTCGAAATGCAATAAAAGAATCACTATTCTTTTCGAGAAAAGATTACCTTTTCAACCAGTTGCCAAGTTCTTTGCATTCACCAGAAAAACAACGAAATCTTTGCTGTAGACGAGACCAGGGTACTTCTTTCATCTTGCACCCTTGTGTGTTTTCACTCAACTCTAAAATGAAAAGCTTAAAAACCATCAACTCTTTAAGACTTCAAACCAGAGACCCGACATTTTAACACGATGCCATTACAATGAGAGAAAGCCTACAAACTTCAACCCTAATCTACAGGTCTCGAGGTCGAAACCTAACACAAACTTTCTAACCCTAGAATTCGGCAGCCTATCGACCACACAAGCCGAAACAATAGAAAATAATAACTTCTTTCACTCCTCAATAACCCAACACAACGATGCAACACTAGGGTTGCATCCAACGATTAGAATTCAAGATTATCAACGATCATAACTCATAAACATTACACAGTGGATCACGTTGGAGCGTTCTACATCTAGTTCCGAGGTGAATCAAACTCATAAACATTACACAGTGACAGTCGAAGTGTCTATTACATTGTTATCATATTATGTGGATCATTAAACATCCTCCTCAGCTGGAGTTTTCGAATCAAGCTTTCAATGCAGGATCCAGTTACGATCTCCACGACAGCTCGAGGCTCATGCTTTTTTATTGAACCGTCAACTCGTCCACCCTGTCGACATAAATGCATGTCAGTACCATGATAATGACAAATGAAACCTTCACGTAGGTCTTTTATAAACACAAACATTTGATTTCATTATGAATGGTTAAAGTTCTAAGTTTACAATCGCAATTAGTGTATCAAGGCTTAAGTCTAGCCATATATTAAGTTTCGACTTGCTCATCATTTTTTTTCATATGGTGTATTTTCATATATAAATAATAATTTTGAAATTAAAAAACTATTACATAGGATAGAAATCTATATGATTTATATGGTTGGCATAATAACCATAGTTTCTATTATTCCATTATAAAAAAAGTAAATTGATAAATAAAATGATATAGGAATTACACTTTTGATTTTCCAACAAGATCATTAAATAGTAACTAGCATAAAACATGCCATTGTCATGTACTTCATACCCTATCTTTGAATGCAATTGACAGTTGGCGACACATTTGCGACATTAATACTATACAAAGTGTTAATTATCCTAACACGACGACCAAAGACAAACCATAACAACGTCATTAACTTACGACAACATTTTTAAACAGCATGTATACTTTCTTGACATTACTTTTGTCAACATTATGACATTAAGACAGTGTCGAGAAAACTGGGAAGTAATACTAAAACATCATACTTGTTTTCACAAAAGAATTCACAACATTTTTATTCTGATGATAAATTGAATTATACACGTACTTTTAAACTATGCAGTTATTGAACCTCTTACTTGTTGTCTGCACATAGAATATTCAAATGCATTAGCGTTGCAGCTAAGTAAACTCCAGGGTACCTCGTAGGACACCCTTGTTCATCAAAAATCAAACTGTCAGTATCTTCTCAAGAAAAAGTATCGCATCATAATAATGACCTGTTAGTTCGTCTATTACCATAATCATGTTCATAAATTATGTATTAAAATTGTCATTATCACAATGCTGCTAAAACATAAATTAACGTATGTTTAGTACTAACGAATTTTAATTAAAGCTGTCATAATCAAAACAATTATTATTTCCGCATCTATAAATTTTGTGTTTTATGCCATTTACAAAGTTTTAAATTTTTATGAAAATTTGAGATGTTACATGTGGTATCAGAGCTCATGTTCGAACTCTAGGCCTGAAAGAGGTCCAAGAACACGTAGCCGAAAATTTTATACAGCAAAAAACTTTACTAATTTGAATTTTAATGTTATCCAAAAATTATTTTTAAGCTACAGGTATGGAGAATTCAACCGATCATATAAATGACATATTTCAACCAAAAAGCCACAGCTCGGGACAACACTATGTAGAAAAAGGTCATGGTGAACTAAATAACAGTTTGTCAGAATTGTTACGTGCTTTTCATGAATTAAAGGCAGAAATCAGATCTGTGAAACAAGACAATGAAAGAATTCTACAGGCACAAGAACAATTAAATCAAGTGTTGTTTGAATAGTGCCCAACTTAGGAGCAAGAGAGAGATAATGAAGATATATCCAAAGTTGAGGATCTGCCTCATGCTAAGAAAAATCAGAACAAGAAAACCAGTGAGGTGAAAAGCAGTTCAACCTCATCAGGAGATGCTATTGAAGTGTGTAAAAGGAAACATAACTACACCAGTGATAGTAGTTGAAGGAAATTTCAAACCCAGAAGGAAAAATCATAAGGAGTATGAGCAGATTTCTGGGGAGTTCAAAAAAATTAGACCTCCAACTTTCAATGGAGAAACTGAGAAGGGCGAGACAGCTAAAGCATGGATGTTCGGTATGAAGAAATACTTCCAGATCTATAACTATTCAGAGTTCTTGAAGGCAAAAATGGATATATATAACTTGACTGGAAAAGCGGATATTTGGTGGCAGGACATTAAAAGAGTAAAGGGCATCAAAGATAAAGATGTAAGCTAGAGTACTTTTAAACGATATTTTAAAAAGAAGCATTTATTTGAACAGTACTATGAAGAAAAATCCAAAGAGTTCTACGATTTGAAGTTGGGAGGTATGAACATGAATGAAATGAATAGTAAATTTCTGAACTTACTAAGATATGTGCCATACCTCATAGAAGAAAAACCGAAGATCCAAAGGTACTTGAGCTGTTTACCTTTCAACATTAAGGACAGAATCGAGTATGACAGTCCTAAAACCTTGGAAGAGGCTATGAGAAAGGCAGTTTTCTGTTATGACACCAATCAAAAAAGAGAAGGAATGTCAAACGGGAAGAGTCATAAGCCCAATAACTTTGAACAGAAGAAGAAAAATTCCAGATTCAGTGGAAATTCTGGGTTCCAAAGGAAGAATTTTCAAAATCAGAATTTCCAAGGGAATAATTCTAGAAACAATCAACAGCAGAATTCTACAGCACCCAGAAATGCACCTAATAATACTAGGACTAATGAGCAAAAGGCACCTATCAAATGTTTTGAATTTCAAGGTCCCCATTATGCATCAGAATGTCCCTTAAGGAAGCGAAAAGCTAACAACATCAACTCTATTCAGACTGAACCTACTGTTGGAGATGTGGCGAGGGAGATGCAAAGAATTACTGCAGCACTCGACAACAGGAAAGCAGATCATCAAATCTCTATGATAGATATTGAAGGTATGATACAAAATCATCCTGTTACTGTTTTAATTGACCCAGGTGCTATCTTAAGTTATATATCACTAGATATTGTGGAAAGTCTTAAATTGAAAATATAAAAGTTTAGTAAATCTTGGTTAGTTAGACTAGCAACTGGAACAGAGAGGAAAGTATTAGATTTTATAGAAAGTTGTGCTTTATCCATGAATCATTTACAAACAAAAATCAAGTTGAATATTCTACCTTTAGGATCTTATGATATTATAGTTGGGATGGACTGGTTAGAAGCCCATCATGTCATTCTGGACTGTTACGGAAAAATTTTCACATGTTTAAATAACGGAGGAAAAACCGTAGAAATAAAAGGCATTCCAAGGAAGGTAACCCTTAGACAGATTTCAACCATGCAAGTTAAGAGGGTAGTTAGGAAGGGATGCCAGTTGTTTGCAATAAACGCAGTAAAAGATGAGTTTATTGGTAAAGAGGAAAAACTGAAATTAGAGGACATACCTGTCCTAAAGGATTTTAAGGATGTATTTCTTGAGTAGATTCCAGGATTACCTCCTAAAAGATATTTAGATTTTACCATCGAATTAATACCAGGAGTAGTACCAAATTCAAAAGCTCCATACAGAATGAATATACTGGAATTAAATGAATTGAAATCACAGTTGAAGGAACTTATTGATAAGAAGTATATTAGACCCAGTGTGTCTCCTTGGGGAGCACCTGTCATCTTTGTTAAGAAGAAAGATGGAACCCTAAGACTGTGCATAGATTATCGCCAGCTTAATAAGATGACAATCAAGAATAGGTATCCGTTGCCCCACATAGACGATCTATTTGATCAGCTGCGTGGAGCAACGATATTTTCAAAGATTGATTTAAGATAAGAATATCATCAAGTGCGGGTTAAGGATGAAGATATTTTCAAGACAACTTTCAGAACTCGGTATGGACATTACGAGTTCGTAGTCATGCCATTTGGCTTGACTAATGCCCCGGTTGTATTTATGTGTTTGATGAAAAATATTCTGCACAAATACCTAGACAAGTTTGTTGTTGTATTGATAAACGACATTTTAGTGTATTCTAAAAGTAGAGAAGATCATGATGAACATTTACGGATTATCTTACAAGTTCTAAGAGATCATCAACTATATGCCAAGTTTAGTAAGTGTGACTTCCACAAAGAAAAAATTCAGTATCTAGGACACATAATTTCAGAAGAAGGAATCTCGGTTGACCTTGACAAGATAAGGGCCATTAATGACTGGCTAGTTCCTAAGGATGTGTCGGATGTAAGATCATTTATGGGCATTACTGGATATTACAGAAAGTTTATAGAAAATTTTTCAAGGATTGCCAACCCCATAACTTCTTTGTTGAAAAAGGGAAGAAATTTGTGTGGGATCATAAATGTTCTGACAGTTTCAAGAAATTAAAGGAATTGTTGACTACAGCACCTATCTTGAGGATAGCAGACCCTAACAAGGATTTTATAGTTTGTACAGATGCATGCAATGACGGACTTAGTGGAGTCCTCACACAGGAAGGGAATGCGGTGGCATATGAATCTAGAAAGCTGAAAGTACATGAAAAGAACTACTCTACCTATGATTAGAGTTATTGGCAGTAATTCATGCCTTAAAAATGTGGCATCATCACCTTATTAGCAGAAAATTTACGTTATTGACAAATAACATGGGTCTGAAATATTTATTAGATCAAACAAACCTGAATGCTAGACAAGCTAGATGGTTGACTTTCTTAAGTGAGTATGATTTCGAAATTCAACATATTAAAGGAAAAGAGAACAAGGTTGCAGATGCCTTGATTCGTAAGGAAAAACTAAATTTTATTTCAGCCATCAGTACTTATTCAACTGATTTGGAAAAGCAGATTCTTGAAAAGAGTGAAACAAATGAAGAATACAGAAAAATAAAGGAAAAGACAACAAACAACAGTTCTGAAAATTTTATGGCAGATTACAGCATGAAGGAAAATGGGTTATTACTGTATAAAAACAGATTGTATGTACCAGACATACCATAAATAAAATTTGTGATATTAAATGAGATGCATAAAAGTCATTATTCTGGTCATCCAGGTTATCAAAAGACCATTACTATGCTAAGAAAATAATACTATTGGCCCCAAATGAAGGATGAAGTAGCAAAGTACATAGCCAAATGTTTGGATTGTCAAAAAGTGAAGGTTGAACACCAACATCTTGCTGGGTTGTTACAACCGTTACCGATACCAAGCTGGAAATGGGAAGTGATCAACATAGACATTATTACTAGATTACCTAAAAATCAGAAACAACATGACTCCATTATGGTGGTAGTGGACAAACTCAGCAAAGCAGCACATTTTATACCTGTGAAGACTACTCATAAAGCTCCAGATATTGCAGAAATCTTTATGAAACAGATTTTTCGACTACATGGGATACCGAAAGTAATAATTTCAGATCGTGACTCTAAGTTTACCGGAAAATTCTAGAGGTCACTGTTTAAGGGGTTGAATACAACCTTAAATTTCAGTACAGCATTTCATCCGCAAACGGATGGACAGACAGAAAGGGTAAATCAAGTTTTAGAAGACTTATTAAGAATGTATGTAAAGGATCAACCTGGTAAGTGAGAGGACTACTTGCACTTAGCAGAATTTGCTTATAATAATCATTATCATGCATCAGCCAGACTTGGTCCATTTGAAATTCTTTATGGTAGGAAATGTGATACACCTGTTTTGTGGAATGATCTAGTAAATAGAGTTGTTTTAGGACCTGAATTATTGCAGGAGCTAGAACTAATTGTGAAACAAGTACAAGGAAATTTAAAAGCTGCCCAAGATAGACAAAAGAGTCAAGCAGATTTAAAAAGGACTCATAAAGAGTTCCAGGTTGGTGAGCATGTATTCCTCAAGGTAAGACCGAAAAAGAGTTCATTGAAATTGGGAAGCTGTGCCAAGTTGACACCCAGGTATTGTGGTCCTTTTGAAATATTGTCCAAAGTTGGACCAGTGGCATACCAACTGGTTTTGCCACCAAACTTAAAAATACATAATGTTTTTCATATATCGTTTTTAAAGAAATATGTACACGATGCTACTCATGTTGTAAACTAGAATGATGTACAGGTGGAACAAGACGGATATTTTCCAATGGAACCGGACTATATCCTCCGAAGGAGGGAAACTATTCTTCGGAATCGCACCATCGGGCAAGTGAAGGTGCAATGGAAGCACCTTAGCCCAGAAGAGGAAACCTGGGAGTTGCAGAGTAGCATGCAAGCAACATACCCAACTCTATTTCAGGAACACTCAAGGAGTGATTAACCAACATCGAGGACGGTGTTGAGACTTAAGGGGGGGTGTATGTCACCTACCCAAATTTCAAAAATTATTATTTGATTAGCAAAATACTTTATGTTAAATTTAATTACAAAGTTTTGTAATTATGGTCAGTTTGATCAAGGATGAATGTAATTACTGATTATTATTATTTAAATAAATTAATTAGGAGACAAACACTCAAGGGGACTGTTAAATGAGTGTTCACTAACCCACTAGGAGGAATGGAAGCTGTTGGAAGGTATGGGATAGATGGCAGCAATTGCATCACACCACTAGTTGTTGGTTATGGGACAACTACCCCTAAAAATGTGGCATTATACCCTAGGTGGTGGGAGTGGCTAGGCAGCTCATTTAATGACCAAGTAACAACTGAAAAGGCCTAGGCATCCTACATAAGGCAAATTCGAATTAAGCAGGCAGCTCTTACACAATATTTGTGCAGGAATATTTTCCTCATGTGCATCAGGTGATCACTGAGAGATTCAAATAGGGAGGCTAGTTGTGAGTGCAATCATAAGTCTGCATATTGCTAAGAAAAACCAGAGATGCTGGTGTAGGTCTTTTGGACTGCTAGTTCTTGAAGATTCAACAGTTAGTGCTACTACAAGTGGAGATCCTAAATTCCTAAGTTTCTTCCTCCTGGTGGTTCAGTGAATAGGCTTGGGGGTCCTAAGGAAAGTACTTGACTGTCTTTAGGAATTGGTTGGGTGGAAAAGTCTTCTTGGGTTGTTTGTTCCCTACAGATTTTATCCAAGTTTTACAGTTTCTATGTTATTTCAGTTATTAGTTCTGTTTAAGTAAAATTATTAATCTCTGTTTTGAAGAAGAAATGTGTTCTGATTCTGTTTGAAAGTCTACATGTTAAAGTTTCAATGATGATTTGAATTGATAAACCAATATCTACATTTTTCCACATGCTGTTTTATGCATCATACTCTAGTGTAGATACGCAAATTAAGTATAGATGAAAAGATAAGCAAATTGCCATTGATTCAATAGATAAATATAGTAATTTATATGTTTATTAGTTTCTGCCCTATAGTTAATAATAGTAGAAAGTTTTGTATAATACTTAAATATTATAGAATATTCCATTGTTTCAATACAAACAAAGATTGTTTATTTCCTGTATAAATATATTGTAATTTCTTATCTCTACTATGTACAAAAGAAATAAATGAAACACAAAATTTCATGCATCATGCCATGTCTGCAATATAAATAGTAATGCTGTAAATAAATAAATGTGTTCATTATATCAAAGCTGCAAATAACAGTCATTACATTGTATTTACTTTTCACATACACACATTGTTTTCATTTCCTACCATAACCATTGCTTTTGATTACTTAGTTCAATCAGATAATGAAAACATTATAAGCATTATTTTTGCCATCATTCATTTATTTATATAGATATTCTAAATTGTAAGTGTTGATTTCAAAACTGAGTTTCGTATCAACCCTAGATAGAATTTATTTTCCATTAATCATCGTTTTGTATCATAAACAAAAGTAATCTACACAAGCTATGGATCGAACCTTAGTTTTTGGCTTCAAAGACCTTTTTAAAAGTTCATTTTCAAACATTTATCTTTTATTTTCCATTTCACAAACGAAAAGAAGAACCATTTTGTAATTACATATTACAGACTTATTATCTACGACAAGGTTCATAAACCCTAGCATAGCTCAAAAAACACGATATCAACCTACAGTACTAAATCCTATAACACAGGATGAAATAGCATGTTTTTCATTGCCAAGAAGGAAAACATTGTTTACACAGTAGACGAGCCTCGGCTCCATTTATCACTTGTCATAACTTAAACCAACAAGTCATGGTTCGAAGTTTAAACCAATACAAGTTCCAATTTCAAGAAGGCTAATAAACAATTTCAAAAACAAATGAATTACAACATATTTTTCCAAACAAAATTGCACAAGGTTTATTCCCAAGAGTAAACTTTTTAAACAGGTCCAAAAACCTTCAGCATTGATGAGTAGTATAACTCCCAGTTTGACGAAGCTAGTCATCAAAGTTTAAGACCGAGTTTCATACAACTAGACGAGGGTCACAGCCCTGTACAGACATCGTTTGAATAATAAAAAGGGTCTTCAAAGTTTTTCAACTGACAGACATTGTCGAGGCATGGCGAAATGCTGGTCACTCATCTTTTCAAACCACATCAACCAAAGTTGAAAGGCACCTACGAGGGTTTGAGACCCGGAGCTTACCAAGAATGGAAGCACGCTGTTCCTTTCCAAACCCTTACTCAAGTCGTCCTTCGAACCCTGCAACTGAAAAAACAATAGCTTGGTTTTAGATAACTGTTACATTTTAAACTGGAAGTTGAAATGCAACAAAAGAATCACTATTCTTTTTGTGAAAAGCTTACCTTCTCAACCAGTGGCCAAGTTCTTTGCATTCACCAGAAAAATGATGAAATATTTACTGTAGACGAGACCAAGCTACTTCTTTCATCTTGCACCCTTGTGTGTTTTCACTTAACTCTAAAACGAAAAGCTTAAAAACTATCAACTCTTTAAGACTTCAAACCAAAGAACCGACATTTTAACACGATGCCATTACAGTGAGAGAAAGCCTACAAACTTCAACCCTAATCTACAGGTCTCGAGGTCGAAACCTCACACAAACTTTCTAACCCTAGAATTCGGCATCCTGTCGGCCACACAGGCCGAAACAATAGCAAATAATAACTTCTTTCACTCCTCAATAACCCAACACAACGACGCAACACTAGGGTTGCATCCAGAATTCAAGACGATCAATGATCATAAACGAGCCAACGCAATCACCTTGGGGATCGTATAACTTTTACATTCATTGCTCTATCATTTCAAATGCACGGTCTTGCCACTTTGGATCATGTTGGAGCATTCTGCATCCAGTTCGGAGGTGAATCAAACTCATAAACATTACACAGTGACAGTCGTAGTGTCTATTACATTGGTATCTGTTATGTGGAATTCTGCCCTACGGATAAGTCAAAATTCCCTTAGACTAAAGCAGACTTTAACTAACTCTAGGCTAAGAACAAAACAAAACAAATGCTACCTTGAATCCCTAGATCTAACAAACATTTCAGGATTAAAACGCTGAAGAGAGTAGAAGGAGTTTAACTGACCTTCTATCCAAACGCTTGTCTTTGGTATTTGCTCCAAGCTCCAAGCCCTCACAAGTGAACCTGTTAAAATGGAACCAAAACACAAGAATGTACTATTCTCTAGCAACCTGAAACATGAGTTAGGATCTAAATCTATGAAATATACAAATCATATCATTAAAACAAGATTAACACAAATGATTTGGGAAAACAAGACAAGTTATTCCATTACAACTTGAAGAGTACTTACAAAGGGTGCTTGATGTCCAAGCCAATCTTCCAACTCCAAGTGTCTTCTCCTCTAGCTATCTCCACAATGCTGTAAGACCATAAGTTTGGTGCTCTCCAGAGTCCTCCTCTTTCCAATGGCATGCCTCTCTTTTATAGTGAATGGTGAGGTTAACCAACAAGAGAGATGGGTGGATCTAAGGAGAGATAAGTGGATCAGGGTTTCTAATCGAAGGAGATGAGGTGAGATCGAATCAAGGAACCCAATCTTCCATTATCTTCGAAAATCCAAAATCCCACGAGCCAAGGGAAAAAAGCTATTAAAAGAGTACCGCGCTTTGCAAAGACTGCAGAACGCGGCACTGCCGCGCTTTGGGGAAAAAGCAGAACGCGGTAGTGTCTAATACCGCGTTTTGGGAAAATAGCAAGGCGCGGTAGTGTGTGAAAATAAAGTCCAAGGTGGGTCAAAACTTGGCAGGGTGGATTCACCTTCAAGGTTGACTCATCATCTGTCTCTTCTGGATGGTTTAAAACAGTAGGGAAAGTGTCGTCAACCTGTTTTGTGATGGGGATGCGACACTGTGAAATATAGAGGTATAACAGATGCCCCCTAAAGTGTGAGGTCAGAAGGGACTGATGGCCGAAAGACTTTACGAATATAATGTGCAGAGATAGCATCGAGGAGAGTGACATGGAGCTGAAATAGAAACAAAGTGTTAGATATACCACCGAGGCGGGCATTCCCATGCTCGGAAACAGATGACTCAAAGCATGGCTACCGACCAATACATTGCAGATCCATGAGTACTGAGATAATGTAAACTGTGGACAGATCATGGCTACTATGAACAATCGTAGATCCATGAGACAATAATGACACAGCCACGACCAATACAATAAGTGGATCTGTGTGACAATACAAGAGACATCTCCATCGCAGCCTGGACGCAGTCGAGATACAGTGATGCGTCCAGGGTCTTCTACCCGATCGCAAAAAGATACGAATCTAACCATGTGATTACAAGGTGTTGAAGTCGAACATGGTAGAAACCATTTGATTACCGGTCAATGATGTGGACCGTTTAACAAATGCGAGGGAGATCACCAATGATGACGATGATTCCCAAGGTATCAATAGTACATCTCAACGAAATGCGAATGAATGAGTTGATGTCGAGCATCCGAGAGATTGCTTGATCAGAGGTCAATGATGTGAACCTGCTGTCAAGCACAAGGAAACCTGCCATTGAGGCATGCAGGTACCAAGGTACTAATGTTTGATCTCTAAGTCTAATTCCCGGATAGTGATTTGGTGTCGACAGGAATAGACTCGTCGAAGGTGGGCCATGATGATTCCCACATCATCGACACGAAATCGGCACATATGATAGGATGATGAAGCAATGGAGTATGTACTGACACAGCGGAGGCCTGACACAATGAATGACTCGATACAATGCAACCCTTTGAACATATAACGGCATGTAACAAGACTTGGCAGCAGGGATTATTGATAAATAGAGAATAGACACCGGATGAGCGGACTCGTGGCCAAGGAGACGACCCATGATGATGACTAAGACTCAACGAAAAATGGATACCCAAATATAGACAAGAGATGGACACATGCCATGTTCAAAGGTAACGACTGATAATGCTGCCATAGATAAACTAGACTTGTTCCCCCATATTTCCCCGACATGATGGACGAGTACCTCTTTCTTGTTTTACGAGCTTGAAAAGGATAACAGATGCTCGGTGTAGCTCATCTCGTGGATGAGTCCAATCTCACATGTTTTACGAACCTGAGAAAGGAGGGGTTCGTCCCGATGTGGGTCCTTCGATGTTAATATTTTAACGAGTCCAAGGAAGGAAAACTCGGTAGTTTTTCATATTTAGAGAGCCTGAAAAACTTAAAGGAAGCTCCATAATGTACTTTTTCGTAAAATTTAGTCTCTCGATCCCGAAAAAGTGTAAAACAATTCCCAAGAGAACTCTCCCAGCCAAGATTGACTGAGGTATACCTTTCTCGTAAATAGTCTAGACGGGCCGAAAAAGGGGTAACCTATCACCGAATAGACGACCTTTCAAATACTTTTACAAGTGTGAAAGAGTCAAGATCACTTGGCAATCTTTTCAATTTTAAGGAGTCTGAAAAGAGCTTAACTATGGACTCCTATGGTCTTTTTCGTCATTTTAAATTATTCTGGCCCGAAAAAAGAATATCCTAATCTGGTCTTTTTCGTCATTTTAAATTATTCTGGCCCTAGATCTAACAAACATTTCAGGATTAAAACGCTGAAGAGAGTAGAAGGAGTTTAACTGACCTTCTATCCAAACGCTTGTCTTTGGTATTTGCTCCAAGCTCCAAGCCCTCACAAGTGAACCTGTTAAAATGGAACCAAAACACAAGAATGTACTATTCTCTAGCAACCTGAAACATGAGTTAGGATCTAAATCTATGAAAGATAGAAATCATATCATTAAAACAAGATTAACACAAATGATTTGGGAAAACAAGACAAGTTATTCCATTACAACTTGAAGAGTACTTACAAAGGGTGCTTGATGTCCAAGCCAATCTTCCAACTCCAAGTGTCTTCTCCTCTAGCTATCTCCACAATGCTGTAAGACCATAAGTTTGGTGCTCTCCAGAGTCTTCCTCTTTCCAATGGCATGCCTCTCTTTTATAGTGAATGGTGAGGTTAACCAACAAGAGAGATGGGTGGATCTAAGGAGAGATAAGTGGATCAGGGTTTCTAATCGAAGGAGATGAGGTGAGATCGAATCAAGGAACCCAATCTTCCATTATCTTCGAAAATCCAAAATCCCACGAGCCAAGGGAAAAAAGCTATTAAAAGAGTACCGCGCTTTGCAAAGACTGCAGAACGCGGCACTGCCGCGCTTTGGGGAAAAAGCAGAACGCGGTAGTGTCTAATACCGCGTTTTGGGAAAATAGCAAGGTGCGGTAGTGTGTGAAAATAAAGTCCAAGGTGGGTCAAAACTTGGCAGGGTGGATTCACCTTCAAGGTTGACTCATCATCTGTCTCTTCTGGATGGTTTAAAACAGTAGGGAAAGTGTCGTCAACCTTTTTTGTGATGGGGATGCGACACTGTGAAATATAGAGGTATAACAATATCATATTACGTGGATCATTAAACATACTCATCAGCTGGAGTTTTTGAATCAAGATTTTAATGCAGGATCCAGTTACGATCTCCACGACAGCTCGAGGCTCATGCCTTTTTATTGAACCGTCAACTCGTCTACCCTGTCGACATAAATGCATGTCAGTACCATGATAATGACAAACGAAACCTTCACGTAGGTCTTTTATAAACACAAACATTTGATTTCATTATGAATGGTTAAAGTTCTAAGTTTACGATCGCAATTAGTGTATCAAGGCTTAAGTCTCGCCATATATTAAGTTTCAACTTGCTTATCAGTTTTTTTCATATGATGTATTTTCATATATATACAATAATTTTGAAATTACAAAACTATTACATAGGATAGAAATCTATATGATTTATATGGTTGGCATAATAACCATAGTTTCTACTATTCCATTATAAAAAAAAAAAATTGATAAATAAAATGATATAGGAATTACACTTTTGATTTTCCAACAAGATCATTAAATAGTAACTAGCATAAAACATGCCATTGTCATGTACTTCATACCTTGTCTATGAATGCAATTGATAGTTGGCAACACATTTGCGACATTAATACTATACAAAGTATTAATTATCCTAAGATGACGACCAAAGCCAAACCATAACAACGTCATTAACTTAGGACAACATTTTTAAACAGCAGGTATACTTTCTAGACATTACTTTTGTCAACATTATGAAATTAAGACAGTGTCGAGAAAACTGGGAAGTAATACTAAACTGTCATACCTGTAGATACTTGTTTTCGCAAAAGAATTCACAACATTTTTATTCTAACGATAAATTGAATTATACACGTACTTTTAAACTATGCAGTTATTGAACCTCTTACCTGTCATCTACACATAGAATATTCAAATGTGTTAGCATTGTAGCTAAGTAAACTCCAGGGTACCTCATAGGACACCCTTGTTCAACAAAAATCAAACTGTCAGTATCTTCTCAAGAAAAAGTATCGCATCATAATAATGACCTGTTAGTTCGTCTATTACCATAATCATGTTCATAAATTATGTATTAAAATTTTCATTATCACAACGTTGCTAAAACATAAATTAAAGTATGTTTAGTACTAACGACTTTTAATTAAAGTTGTCATAATCAAAACAATTATTATTTCCGCATCTATAAATTTTGTATTTTATGCCGTTTACAAAAGTTTTAAATTTTTATGAAAATTCAGGATGTTACAATAGATGTTCAGCCTCACTTACCTTGCGATGTAGCTTTCCAAATCCATGTGGAATGTCTTAAAATTACCATCAAATGTATTGTTGTTGACGAAGGTGCTTCAACGTTAGTGATGTCCCTATCTTGTTGGAAGGCCCTTGGCTCTCCTCAGTTATCTTAGTCCATGACCATGTTGACTGCATTCGATGGACGTTCAATTCAACCACATGGAATTATATCCTTTCTTCAGGTCCAATTGGGGGGGGGGGGGGAATCTGTGCCGGTCGAGTTTGAGGTGGTTGATGTACCCATCGACTATAATATTTTACTAGGAAGGATTTGGATTTATTATGAAAGCAGTCATCTCGTCTGTGTTTTGTGTGATATGATTTCCTCACGAAGGAAAAATCGTGACAATCGATCAGTTATATTTTACTAGCCTTAGTTCCTTTTCATCATTGGGATCTACGGTCCCTATAATTGAAAATTCTCAAAAGGAAACTGAGAATGTTGGTGTCAGTGTGTATTCTTCTCTCATGGGAAATTTTAGTTTTATGGCACCTATCTCGTATATCGATTCCATTTCTGATGGCGATTCATCATCGATGAGTCCGGTTTCTTTCCATACCTCATATTTTAATGATCCTTGTACTCTCCCTTCCCTAATTGAATCATGTGAAGGGCACCCACACATTGGAAGGGCTATGTCGTTGTCTGCAGCAGAGGTCGCTTATCAAGAATTACCAGAAGTCAAGGCAAACCCTGATCTTTCCTCTTCACAGATGGAGGAGGAAGATCCCACCTCCCACATGCTTGGGAGGTTAACTCATCATTCTCACATGATTATATTGATGGTACTTTTACTTTATATGAACCTATTGTTGAGGCCATGAATGGTCCTAAAAGGCCTTGGGAGGACCTACATCATAGATCTTATTTCCTCCTAGATCTTGAAAGGATAGAGCATGACAAGTTCCGGTCGACCTTAGGTGAGAAATTAGGTCTCCCCATGGTCCTATTGGATAAGCATGGCATATGTACTGAAGGGAACATGGAGAATATTTATCCTCCCACCCCGATGAACATTTCTCAAACTCCTGGAAAAGTGGAGAATGTTTATATCAGTGTGGATTGCTTTCCTGAATAAATTTAGATTTACATTGAGTTGTTCAAATAGTTCCGAGATGTTTTTGCTTGGTCCTATGAGGAGATGTCCAGAATGGACCCGAGCATTGTCGGGAACATATCTCCCACAGTAAGTGTTAAAGATAATAGTCCTGAAGAAGCATGGAGTAGCACTAAGATTAGTGTTTCACATCTCAGAGTATTTGGATGTGTGGCATTTGCACACATGCCTGATGAATTAAGGAAAAAGTTGGACAAGAAGAATGAAAAATGTATCTTCACTGGTTACAGTGAACATTAGAAGGCCTACAAGCTATATAATCCTGTCACCAAAAAGGTTGTGGTGATCAAAGATGTTAAGTTGGTTGATGACAAATGTTGGAGTGATACAAAAGATATTCAACAGAAATAAAGTCTAGCACCACCAGAACCACTCAGAATGCCCAAACTGGAGGTACAACAACAACAACAACAAGAAGTAACACTAGCAGACAATCCACCACCAAACCAGAGAACCATAAGCTTAACAGATTTATATGAGTAGACTCCTATTATTGATGAGAAACTACAGTATGCTCTATTTTCCTATCAGCCAACATGTTTTGATGAAGCAATAAAAGATGCACGGTGGGTACAAGCAATGAATGAAGAAATTGATTCTATATAAAGGAATCATTCTTGCGATCTTGTTGATCTCCCATCAGAAAAAAAAACAATATTGGAGTAAAATGGGTCTATAAGACCAAACTAAATGAAAAAGAAGAGATAGAGAAGCACAAAGCAAGATTGGTTGTAAAAGGATATGCTCAACAATATGGTGTAGACTATGATGAAGCAGTAAAAGATGCATAAACTATAGTATGCTCTATTTTCCCATCAACCAACATGTTTTGATGAAGCAGTAAAATATGCACAATGGGTACAAGCAATGAATGAAGAAATTGCTTCTATAGAAAGGAATCATACTTGGGATCTTCTTGATCTCCCATCAGACAAAAAAAAATTGGAGTAAAATGGGTCTATAAGACCAAACTGAATGAAAAAGCAGAGATAGAGAAACACAAAGCAAGATTGGTTGCAAAAGGATTTGCTCAACAATATGGTGTAGACTATGATGAAACCTTTGCTCCAGTAGAAATGATGGACACCATCAGAGTTGTACTTGCAATAACAACTCAAAACTAGTGGCATGTTTATCAAATGGATGTGAAATCTTCCTTTCTCAATTGCATACTTGAAGAAGAATTCTATGTAAACCAGCCACCTATTTATGCTTTCAAAGGTCAGGGAAAAAAGGTATGTAAGCTGAAAAAACCCTTGTATGGTCTAAAACAAGCTCCATGAGCTTGGTACAATAGAATTGATTCTTACCTCATCAACAATGGGTTCAACAGGAGCAATAATGAACCCACTCTGTATGTCAAAACAAAACAGCAAGGTAACATTCTGATTGTATGTCTTTATGTTGATGATATGATCTATACTAGAAATCTGATGCTAGAAAAATTTAAGATAATCATGAAAAAGGAGTTTGAAATGATTGATCTTGGTCTCATGAAGTAATTCCTTGGTCTGTAAGTTGACCAAAGAGAAAATGGAATCTTCATCTATCAGCATAAGTATGCTACAAACATTCTGTAGAGATTCAGAATGGATAAATGCAAACCAACAGAAACCCCCATTGCTACAGGAACCAAGTTAAGCAAGAATGATGAAGGACCAGTAGTGAACTCTACAATTTACTAAATATTGGTAGGTAGTTTAATGTATTTGACCGCAACTAGACATGATTTGATGTATGTTGTCATCCTGACTGTTATGCCCATCCAGAAAGTTGATGATGCTATCTCCTAACTTGCTGCAATGTCCTAGGTCACCTTGATAAAAATGCCATAAACAGTAATACAAAACCATGCTCTAAACAAACCATACTCAGAGAAACTTAAAAAAGGAAGTCTAAAATTGCATTTTTGGCCTTT